>JAXIVJ010000841.1:2500-174425 GCA_036785665.1 Chirona hameri
CTTGTGGCGGCTGGCATCGGCGGCGGCGGCGCCGGTATAGGATGAGAGTCATCCAGGCGAGAACGGAGTGCCAAGAGCTCGCCGGACGCAGTTGCCCGAGGCTGTATCGCCTGAGGGTAAAACGCCCGAGGCTACAGCTGCGGACCCAGAGGCAGTGAGGGCTCCACAGCGCTGCGCGGTGCAACAGCGAGCAGAGAGGTAGGTGAACACTTTGGCATGGTGTGAAATTCTCAATCCATGCCGGTATGATCCAATTCATATCTAACTAGACTGGATTCGGTTTCAATCCAAAGGCAGTGTCTCTTTAGGCCGATCTGCTCCACTCTTATAACCGAATTGTAAATTGTGCATGCAAATTCGCAAAGTAACAAAGTCAGATATCAAGGGCGGCGTAACGGATTTTCAGTTGTCGGTCAACTTGATAGGAAAAGAACCTTTGGCCAAAAAGGGAGTGTCCAGCCTCCTGAGAAGACACTTGGCCTTTCTGAGAAGGTCCTAAACCTGCCTGAGAGGGTCCTCGGTCAGCCTGCCGCAGAGGGCTCTCGTCTAGCCTGAGGGCCCTTCGTCTAGCCTGAGAGGGACCTCGCCTAGCCAGCAAACCCCCTTGTCTAGCTTGAGACGGACCTGAGAGGGCACTCAGCCGGACTTGAGGCCAGCCGAAAAGGGCTCAGTTGCCGGCTGGGGGACTGCTCTCTGCCCCCTTTGTGGCCCCTGTCAAATAGACGTATCTATTGATGCTAGTTTGCAGTTAAAACCTTTCTGTAACATATTTATTGCAAATCAGTCCGGAAAATTACATTGAAATTAAAAACCATCTAACCCAATTAACTAGCCTAACCCTCAGGTCCGGTCCAATCCACATTTTATGGATTGACTAGATGGCCTTTATTGCGCGATGCGCAATTTATATAGCCAGCTAATTTATATATTGCTAGCCGTTTCCCGTATCTCGTATTCCGTATTCAGTATTCGGTATTCCGTATTCAGTATTCGGTATTCCTTATTCCTTATTCCGTATTCCGTATTCTGTAGTCCGTATGTCGTATCCCGTTCCCGTTCTTGTATCTCGTTCCCGTATCACGTTCCCGTATCCCGTTCCCGTATCCCGTTCCCGTATCCCGTTCCCGTATCCCGTTCCCGTATCCCGTTCCCGTATCCCGTTCCCGTATCCCGTTCCCGTATCCCGTTCCATTATCCCGTTCCAGTATCCCGTTCTCGTTGCCGTATCCTGTTCCCGTATCCCGTTCCCGTATCCCGTTCCCGTATCCCGTTCGCGTATCCCGTTCGCGTATCCCGTTCCCGTATCCCGTTCCCGTATCCCGTTTCCGTATCCCGTTTCCGTATCCCGTTCCCGTATCCTATTCCAGTATACCGTATCCCGTTCCCGTATCCCGTTCCCGTATCCCGTTCCCGTATCCCGTTCCCGTATCCCGTTCCCGTATCCCGTTCCCGTATCCCGTTCCTGTATCCCGTTCCCGTATCCCGTTTCCGTATCATGCAACTGTATCCCGTTCTCGTATCCTGTTCCCTTATCCCGTTCCCGTACCCCGTTCCCATATCCCGTTCCCGTATCCTGTTCCCGTATCCTGTTCCCGTATCCCGTTCCCGTATCCCGTTCCCGTATCCCGTTCCCGTATCCCGTATCCCGTTCCCGAATCCCGTTCCCGTATCCCGTATCCCATTCCCGTATGCCGTATCCCGTATCCCGTTCCCGTATCCCGTTCCCGTATCCCGTTCCCGTATCTCTTTCCCATTTCCCGTTCCCGTATCCCGTTCCCGTATCCCGTTCCCGTTCCCGTATACCGTTCCCGTATCCCGTTTTCCGCATCCCGTTCCCGTATTCCTTTCCCGTATCCTGTTCCCGTATCCCGTTCCAGTACCCCGTATCCCGTTCCCGTATCCCGTTCCCGTATTCCGTATCCCGTTCCCGTATCCCGTTCCCGTATCCCGTTCCTGTATCCCGTTCCATATCCTGTTCCCGTATCCTGTTCCCATATCGCGTTTCCCGTATACCGTTCCGTATCCCATTCCCGTATCCCGTATCCCGTTCCCGTATCCCGTTCCCGTATCCAGTTCCCGTATCCCGTTCCCGTATCCCGTTCCCGTATCCCGTTCCCGTATCCCGTTCCCGTATCCCGTTCCCGTTTCCCGTTCCCATATCCCGTTCCCGTATCCCGTTTCCGTATCCCTTTACCCTATCCCGTTCCCGCATCCCGTTCCCGTATCCCGTTCCCCTATCTCGTTCTCGTATCCAGTTCCCGTATTCCGTTCCCGTATTCCGTTCCCGTATTCCGTTCCTGTATTCCGTTCCCGTATTCCGTTCCCGTATTCTGTTCCCGTATCCCGTTCCCGTATCCCATTCCCGTATCCCATATAATGTTCCCGTATCCCATTCCCGTATCCCATTCCCGTATCCCATTCCCGTATCCCATTCCCGTATCCCATTCCCGTATCCCATTCCCGTATCCCTTTCCCGTATCCCATTCCCGTATCCCATTCCCGTATCCCATTCTCGTATCCCATTCCCGTATCCCATTCCCGTATCCTATTCCCGTACCCGTTGCCGTATCCCATTCCTGTATCCCGTTGCCGTGTCCCCGTTCCAGTATCCCGTATCGCGCTCCCACTCCAGTCCCCATTCTCGTATCCCGTTTCCGTATCTTGTTCCCGTATCCCATTCCCGTATCACGTTCCCGTATCACGTTCCTGTATCACGTTCCCGTATCCCGTTCCCGTATCTCGTTCCCGTATCCCGTTCCCGTATCCCGTTCCCGTATCCCGTTCCCGTAGCCCGTTCCCGTATTGTATTGTATTGTATTGTACCAAAAGCAAACCATCCACAAAAACAGTGGCTATTACGGTTTTCAGTCAGTTGTAAATAGGGCGAACAAACGGATAAAAATAAATCACTCTTTTAAAATGAACTAATCTAGACATGACACATGACACACAGCACAGCGTACGACATTCATCACAGTCAGATCAGGTAACATGGTTCGATGTGAGCAGCTCGACCTTGAGCGCCCTCCTAAACCGTCCCACAGACATCGTAGGGAAATCCGGAGGCAGTGAGTTCATCATGGGGGCGGCTCGATACCCGAATCTCCTTTTCCCGGCCTCAGTACGCGCCCCAGGCACAAACAGCTGATCGTCCTGCCTAGTAAACCTACCGCGATCGGGCCGTTCACGATTGGCAGTAAACAGGTCTGCGAGTGATTCCGGCTGGCCGGTACTACGGATTTTCTGGAGCAGGCACAGGGTTTGATAGTGGGAGAGACTAGGAGCGTCAAGCCACCGAAGTGCATCACGCACACCCGATACGTGGTCATATTTACGTTTTCCCGAGATGACTCGAGCCGCAAAGTTAATAACCTTCTCGATGCGAAGGTGATTTTTGGCGGAGCCGTTGCCGTAAACAACCAGACAGTATCGGATGTGGGAGATCACGAGGGCGTTGACGATTTCCGGGAGGGTTTCGGGTGGAAGGTAGTGTCTGAGGTGGGACAGGCCAATCAGGATGCCGCAGCATTTACGTGAGACGGCAGTCACATGAGGGTCCCACGAGAGGTGCTGATCAAAGATAACTCCAAGGTTTTTTACTTGAGTAGTGGGGGTCAGGGAAGTACCGCGGAAGTTAACCGTAAAGGACGGAAGTGAGCGCAAATTTTGTCGGGTTCCGAGTGTGAGAAGCTCGAACTTGGTTACGTTAACTTTGAGGCCGTTGCTGTGAAAATAGCCGCCAAGAGAAGATAGAGCAGATTCCATGCGAGCGATAAGCGCTGGCAGGCAAGATTTGGGTTCTGAGACTAAGACCTGAGTGTCGTCAGCGTACTGCACTACGAATGCATCGGCTACATGGAGACTCAGGTCATTGGCAAAAGCGCAAAAGAGGATAGGGCCGAGGGACGAACCTTGGAATACTCCCTGATTGATAGCTCGAGGGCAAGAAATTTGGAATTTTCCGTCTGAGCCGGTATAGCTAACACTCTGGGTATGACCATTTAAATAGTTTTGAAACCAAGTAGTATTAATGCCGAGAGTCTGGAGCTTGAAGAGAAGTTTGTCGTGGTCAATGACATCACAACATTTACTTAAATCTATGAGACAAAGAAGTGAAATTTTGCCAGTGTCAAAAGCCAAAAATATTTCATCAGAAATGCAGGTGAGAGCCGTCTCAGTGGAATGCCGCGGGCGAAATCCGTGCTGGGTGGGTGAGAGTAGGTGGTTAGCGGATAGGTAGTAGAGCTGACGTTGGACCGCCCGCTCAACTATTTTGGAAATAACCGGAAGTATAGAAATGGGACGGAAGTTTGAGGGGTCAGAGGGATCGCCCGACTTGTAAATCGGGTGGACGATTGAGTGTTTCCAGAGGACGGGGATGTCGGAGGTGGTGATGCAAAGGTTAATGATATGGAGCAGTACATGGCCAATGGTATTAAATGCAAGTTTCAAGACGCGAATGCAAATTCCATCATCGCCGCGTGCAGAAGAATTTCGCATACTGAACATGATATTATGCAGCGATTTAAGACTGATGGGGGTGAGGTGAGAAGGCACACGTCCCCACTCTCGGTAAGCGAGTGGGGAGTGAGGGAGCCGGGCCGTAGCTTGCCAATTCCGCCGCCACCCTGGGCCCCACTTCGACAAAAAGTCGTTCAGGGTATCGGCGGAAGCAGATGGCAGCACCTGTGCGCTAGGCCTCTTACTCCCCACTATGTTTTTGGCACACTTCCAGACGCTCGCTCGTCCCTGCTCTTTGATTTGTTTGCTAATGTGCAGTTTCTTTTCTGCACGAAAGGCCGAACGTGCCAGACGGTTAGCGGAACGATATTCTACTGAGCCATGACCATGCACTCTCAAGGCCACAGAGCGACGCAGGAGAAGGAGCTTGGTCTCGTCGGATATAGGAGGAGGATTTCTTAGGGTAATGGATTTGATAGGCGCATAACACCGCATAGTTGGAGTAAAGTTGGCAAGGAATGCCGCCCAAGCATCGGTAACAGTCGGGGACGAGTACACGTCAGACCAGTCAGTGGCGAGCAGCTCAGTTTCAAAACAATGTAAGTTAAAACGCTTAAAAGACCGGCACTCTATGACACGCGGCCTAAAACGCGGACGAGGTAAAGACAACAATGCACGAGTAAAATAATGAGGACTAAAATGGCAAAAACGGGTACCACTGCGAACAATGTCACGGTTTGAGATGATGACATCCAACAGAGAGCCAGATGAATAGGTCGGAGCAGTAATGGCCTGACTGAGCGAGTACTTGTCAAGATATTCAAGTAAACATGGTCAAGATATTCAAGTAAACATGTCTTGGAAGGAGACGCAGTCGACAACAAATCACAGTTTAAATCACCGGCGATAATGATAGGACAGTCAGGAAAATTTAAGAGTACATGCTGATACTGTTGTTCTAAAACATCAAAGTCGGCCTGGAGGGCTGCTGCAGTGTGTCGCGGAGGTCTATAAAGCGAGGCTACAATGACGCGGTTGTTTCCCATTTGAACAGGCTCCAAAGTGACTCAAGTTTTGAAGTAGCGTTCGCAGCCTCCGGAAGTTTGATAGGCTTACACTCATATATATCACGATAAACTATAGCCACGCCACCATAGCCTTTAGGAGGCCAGGGACGGTCAGCGCGCCTAATTGCATAGCCAGGAAAGTTCAAAAGTCGGTTTGGCGTACACGGTTTTAACCACGTTTCGGAAAGTGCGACAAAATCATAGTTGAAGCGATCCATTTCCGAAAATAGTTCCACGGTTTTTGGTTTAACAGACTGAATGTTCAAAGCACATATCTTGATGTCCCTGCACCCGGCGGTCGTACTCCAGCTTCCTTTGCGGCGTCTGGGGCCGCGCCTACGCTGGTAGGAGCGCCGGCCGCGGTGAGCGGGCCGAACCCGACCTGACCGAGGCGCCGCGGCACTGGCAGACAGGCCAAGGTCACCCACCCGCACCGCAGCAGCGGCACCGTCCCGGCCGGCCGCAGAATGCAGGGTACAGTGGGGCCGATCCAGGGTGGCCGTGACGTCACGATCAGGCGTTCTTAGGCGCTGGGAATCCCGCGCCGCGGGCGCAGCGGTGCCGGCCGTCCGGTCACCGCCACATTCCTGAGAGTGGCGGCCGGCGGCCAGTGGTTGATCAGCCGCAGCGACCTGGGACCGCGGCGACCGACCGAGGATCGGCATGACGTCAGAACCAATCAAACGCTGGGAGGTTCGAGCCGCGGGCGTAGCAGCACAGACAGCCCGGTCAAGGTCACGTGCCCTCGCAGTGACCAGGGACCAGGGCGGCCGACCCAGGGACGGCGTGACGCCACGATCAGGCGATTCCAGGCGGATAGATGTCTTCGGTCGGGGCATCCGACGAGACAGAGAGTCACGGTGGAGACGCACGTCCTGCAGATGGTGGTGTATTGCAGGGCTGGTTGAGGCGGTCGGCGGCTGGTGACGCGTCCATGGGCTCGGTGCTGGACACGCAACGATGGTGATCAGCCGCACGATTGTCAGAAAAGACGACATACCGAGCAATGTCTCGATGCATGGTGAGGTGAATCGATGATGATTAAAGATGAGATGAGCAGGGCCGTCACGTCCTCTAAGCCGGGTATGGGTGGCTTTCAGTAGTAGTGGAGCGCACCCATAAGGCTGACCAGCCGTCCGGGGAGCGAGGCGTTACGGCGATGCAGACTCGTTGCAGAACAGTCGATCCGGCACAGAGAGCAAGAGAACGGGCTACGATCCGGCCGTAGCCCGTTCCCGTGGCCCGTTCCCGTATCCCGCTCCCGTATCTTATTCCCGTATCTAGTACACCGTTCCGATATCTCCTTACCATATCTAGTTACCGTATCTCATTCCCGTATCGTGTTCTCGTATCTCGTTCCAGCATCCCTTTCCGTACCCAGTTTCCGTGTCTTGTTGCCGTATTTCGTTCCCATATCTTCTTACCGTATCTCGTTCCCGTGTCGCAGTCTCTGCCAAAACATTTTAGAGGTTTACATGCCTGACATATGTCAACCGGCTTCAACAAAATCTCCCCGGGAGGGAGGTGCGACGTCTGCTAGTCATGCGCTCATTGATGAATTTGACTGCGGCAGTGTCAGTCTTGGGCAAACTTAAACGACGCTATTTTATTCGACGCAATTATTTCGCAACGTTAGCATTCGGTAATCGTTTACGTTTGACATCAGCATAAGTTCCCTATCAGCGATTTACAGAATATTTTGGGTGGATATAGGTCAGCAAGAACAGTGCTATCCGTCTGTGTAAATTTGCCGGTCAAGTTTGTCCTCGTTTTGGGTGTTACGGCGGTGTGAAGGATTGCATTGTTCAAAAATATTGCATTTTAACTTCAACTCCAAAATATTAGTCACACAGCTTTGAGTAACACATCTAATTTGAAGACGGTCGCTGCGCCTGCAAAATGGTGCCCGGTTCAGCCTTCTACGTCGAACGGTTTCCGAGCACCAATTTTAATCCTGAATATGCCAATTGTATCATGAAAGTGGTCACAACTTTGCACGTGGCACGCGCATCGCTCTGGACGACATCCTATACGCAAGGCCAATCGATTATCTATCACATAGTGTTGCTCGCATATCGCTGCGATTCTCGGTTGCCGAGCAAGCGGCCGGGGAACCGGGCGAAACTTGCCCGATTTTCGCGATTTCACAATGTCGCGTTTCCCATGTTAAACGAATGGCGCACGCGCGCACGTGCCGACGCCGCACCGTCGGTCGGATCAACACCAAAACTTGATACGACCTGTTGAATCACGGGACCCAAAAGTCCTGAAAAAAATCCTCCTCATAACTCATCAGACGACTACACAGGAACCGATTTAGGGCGTCACTCCGGCGGCGGCGGGTCATCTTTTAGGATTTATAATATAGGGATCTGGTATTGATTCTTGGATCGTGGATCATGGATAGCAGAAATTCATTCTCAAATCAGCCTAAATCATGTCAGGCGGCTAGCCCGAATATGTCTCCACATGTCTGCACATGTCTCCACATGTCTCCACATGTCTGCACATGTCTCCACATGTCTCCACAGTCCACATGTCCTCCACATGTCTCCACATGTCTCCACATGTCTCCACATGTCTCCACAGTCCACATGTCTCCACATGTCTCCACATGTCTCCACATGTCTCCACATGTCTCCACACATCTCATGTGAAAGCGTCCAGGCAATGGAGTGTTCGGGGGGCTGAAACCTCATCGACATGGCGTCGGAAGTGGGGTTGCAGGGGTGGCAGCTGCCACACCAACTTTGGAACGGGTGTGGCGGTGCCACACCAACTTTCCAGTCGCCCATATATACTCGGTCTCCGAAATCCAAGCAAATATATGCACGAACGCGATTTGTATATGGCATGGTAGCCTTGGATTCTGCCAGGAATCTATTCCTTCACGTTGTTTCCCAGGTAACCTGAGTCAGGTATTTCCCAGTTTCAACGATCATTCCTACTAAAAAAAAAATCACACGAATCCTTGTTATAGGTACACGAGCTTGTGCGGTGCCGTGAAAGAAGCGTCGTGACATTTTCAGTTGATGCTGGACCTTACTGATGGTATAATGTTCTGATGGTTTGATCGTTTTCCCTGAAGTTCTCATCGTCTGATATGGCTTACCCTTATGATCTGGCAGCGTGCATTATTCAGTTTGATGGTTACCTAATCATGATCACTGGTGGCGGAACAGGGAGGGGTGCAACCGGGGCACGGTGCCCCCTAAAATTGGCAAATTAATACACTAATTCCCCATGTCGTTGACTGGAAAGTAATGGCTCAGACTGGGGCTGGTGCCCCCCCCCCCCCCCCCCCTTAACTGATAACTTCCCGCCGCTCCTGCTCATGATCGTTGGAGAGGACATATTCCCAGCAAACACGCCCAAGTGGGGCCCAAGTGGGATTTTGGTGGGCAAGGTGGACTAAGCTGGGCATTGGGCTATAGCTGAGCAAGAAGTAGGGCTGAAGTAGGGCACTTGGGATGCCCAAGATTAAACTTTTAATTGTAAAACGTTTTTTTTTGCAATACATTAACTTCACCAAAATGGTCTGCCTTCTTATAACCAAATTTTAGGATACACAAAACAGTAATTTGATCGGTGGGCAGTGATGGAACTTTATTAAATCGGTTGGGGGAGGGGCAACGGCCGAATGCTCAAGTTGAAACTAAATCTCCAATACTATATACATATATATGTAGTGTATAATTATTAATATAATATAATGTATGCATTATAAAACTGTTACAATGATTACAATATGGAACCATTTAATCTGTTTCATACAGGAAAAAATACCCAAAACTTGTCTCCAATTTCCTTCTTTCAGCCCATCAAACTGACAAATTACTAGTTATCTGAAATTGATAGGTAAACACTGACTGGTCATATCATTCGTTTTTTAAAGGACAGCAACACAATTTCAAAGCCGTAAAATGTTAAAATATCGCCATCGGTCCCCAATTAAAAATGCATCTGCAAACACGTTCCTCGTACATAATTTTCACATGCCAGCTGGAGTCGGCAAAATTTAACTGACTCCGACTCCGGCAAAAATTACCGACTCCAATAGACTCAGATTCCGACTCCGAGTCTGAAAGACTGCTTCCGACCGACCAATGGCTCTCAGCCCGCTTAAGGGCTCTCCAGATTGACCGAGTGCTTTCTCAGACCTGCACAGGGCCCTATTAGGTCTGATAATGGCCCTCTTAGACAAGCGTAAGGCCCTCTCAGATCGGACGGTGGTCATCTCTGGTCGACTGATGATCCTCTCAAAGAAGCGGAGGGTCCTCTATTAGGGACTTAGGGATTTCTCAGACCGGAAAAGCATCCCCCTCCCCCTGGACGATTAAGGGTCTTTTCAAACTGGCAAACAGACCTCTCAGACAGGCACAGGGCACTTTCAGGCCTGACAAAGGTCATTTCAGAACAAGGAGCCTAAGGCTCTAAGGCCTGGCAAATACCGTCTAACCTAGCCAACTGAGGCCCCTCTCAGATCGCCGGGTTCTTTCCGGTCTAGACAATGGCCCTCTAAGACCAGCCTGGGGCCCGCTCAGGCCTGGCAAGAGCCACTCGAGCCGACCGATGGCCCCCTCAGGCCGACTGAGTTCTCCTTCAGGCCGACCAAGGGCCGCCTCAAGCGACCGACCGCACCCTAAGGCCGACAGAAGAGCCCCACAGGCACACCAGGGACCCTATAGGCCGACCGAGGGCCTCTTTAGGCCGAAAGGGCGCCTCCTCAAGTCGCCCAAGCCGACCGAGGGCCCTTCAAGCCGACCGAGAGCCCCTAAGGCCGTCAGAGGACACTCTCAGGCAGACCGAGGACCACTTCAGGCCGCCTGAGAGCCCCTCAGGCTGACCAAGTGACCTCAGACTGAAACAACTTCAAGCTGGCTGAGGTCCCCTCAGGCCGAACGAGAGCCACTCAGGCCGACTGAGGGTTCCCCAGGCCCACTGAGGGCCCCTCAAGCTGACCGAGGGCCCCTCAGGCTAAGCGAGAGCCACTCAGGCCAACCGAGGGTCCCTCAAGCCCACTCAGGCCCCTCACGCCGACCGAGGTCCCATTAGGCATACCGAGGGCCACTCAGACCGACTGAGGCTCCCTCAAGCCGACAAAGGACCCCTCAGGTCGACAAAGAGCCCCTCAGGCCGAACACAAGCTATTCAGGCCGACCAAGGGCCCCTCAAGCCGGCCGAGGTTCCCTCAAGCTGATTGAGGGCCTCTAAAGTCGACCGAGGGCCGAAGGCCGAAGAAGCGCTCGGCAGGCCGACTGGACCCCCTCAGGCCGACCAAGGGCCCCTCAAGCCGACCGAGGTTCCCTCAAACCGACCGAGCCCCCCCCCCCCCCATAATCTACCGAGGACTCCTCAGGCCGATCAGGCCGACTGAAGCCCCCTCCGACCGGCAGGGAACCCTCAGGCCAAACAATGGCGCCTTTGGCCGACTGGAACCCCTCAGGAAGACGAAGGACTCCATCAAGTCGACGGAGTGCCCCCTCAGGTCGACCGAGCTCCCCTCCAGGCCCAACGAGTCTCGCTCAGGCTGACTGAGGGCTCGTCAGGTCAACCAAGGACCCCCTCAGGCCGACCTCGGTTAACCTCCTGGAAGAGTCATGGACCCCTAGGCCCCCTGGCCACGATGACCCGATGCCCTTTGATGGCTTGATCCCCCGATGTTCTTCCGTATCAAACTATTATTTTAGCAAGGATGTTGGATATTTAGGATATTGCAATACCAGGGAGCCAAAAAGCCTGCATTAGCTATTAGCCTTATTACAGGTATGCAATAAATTTACAACAAATGTCATTTAACACCATTTAAATAGAGCACTCCGATAGCTAATTCGTCATGCTCCCCTCCGCTATTCGCTAATATGAACGCCTGGACCTTGTATCTACGGACTTGTTATCAGTTCAATACAATACATGCTGCCAACTTATCCATTATATCATAATCGAAAAAGCAGTCGCAGATGGAATAACAATGCTCGTATAATTCTAAGATGGAATACTCTTAAGATGGAATCACATATTGATATGATGAAATACGTAAAATTATAAACAGAACAATTTGCACGAGTAGTCCTTAAAATGTTTGAGGGGCACAAATGTTGGAAAACATTGGGGGCCCAGAGCACCATTGGGGGCTCAGCTCAGCATTGGGGAGGGGGGGGGGCTCGGGCCCTCCCAAAGATATATAAAGTTACGCCCCTGATGGTGGGCTTATGCTGGGCCAGTGTTCTGAAAACCATCAATTTGGGTGGAAAATGACACCTAAATGAAATATTTTTCACCTCGCAAAATAAAAATATTCAAGCCGGGTTTTCTCCTTCCGTAGTCATGAATTCGAATGCCGGGTGACCATTGTGTGTGAATCAGCACCATTATTTAAACTGATGTTTAATTTAGTATCCATTAGCATGATGGCCGGCTCATCATCTGTGACATCTGTGACATCTGTGACATCTGTGACATCTGTGACATCTGTGACATCATCTGTGACATCTGTGACAAAGCTGACCTGTCTGAGAGTGCGATCAGCTCATGTGATCTGTGATGTGATGTTGAGCTCATGTGACCAGTATTTAGAGCATGCTGTAACAGTCTCTGTCGTGCGCGATTTGTTGTCAATTTGTCATGATTCTCTGACCTGATATCTTTAAAAACGGCCAATTTTGCATCACAAACTTGTTATGAGCTCAATACATGTTTCCATAACCATTGAATAGTGATAATATCGCCTAAATCAGTCATTTATTTCTTGGAATGTATAATATACTAAGACTTCTATACCAAAACTTCTCAGAAACTTTTCCTTTCTTTTCAGCGGAATAATCCTTCGTGAAAACGGTTGCTATCACATTTTATATTTGTTTTTGAAATAAGTTTTCCGAAGTGCCAGACTAGCTCCGGCAACAAAATGTTCAGGGTGTCAAGTGACACCCCGGAAATCTTTGAAGGTATACTAAAAAGAAGACATTTTCCAGACTTTTGTCCTAACTTTTCTGATTCATCAATACATTGTATTTGTTATGACAAAGTTTCTTACCGTTCGGAAACGTATTAGTCGTAAAATAGGCCAGTTTATGTCAACATATTCAGCGAATCCACCTCGCAATATACCTCGTCGTTTGTGTGGGTGTTGAACATCGGCAGTCGGCTTTCCCCGGAATCCGAAGTGAATCCGTAGCGCATCAACAACGACGTAGTCTTGGTCAACGACGTAGTCATTCAACAACGTAGTCTTGTACCATGGTACCCCCGACCCCGGTGTAAGGCAGTGTTTAGGATTTTAATTTGCCTTTGCCACACCAACTTGAAATAGGTTCCTACGCCCCTGCTCATCGCCGCATCATAGAAGAGCACCAGTGAAGACGCTGGCTAAACAAAGCAATGGTTAAAGCCGTGATTTCCATTACCGAAGCCTTTTTGCTACCAAATATTGTCACTAGGTGCATTGTGCAGCAATGACAGTAGCATGTATTCATTCACTTCTGCGTTAACCATTCAACGCTTTATCAACGTTTTCAAAGCGAGCAAGTCTTTGTTGATTGGCTTGGCACTAAGCAGATGCCGCAGCATTATCGAAAATACTGAGATCTAACATTATATGTAGTTTGAAGAAGGTTCTCGTCATTCAGTTCGCGCAATGCTACTCAACCACGACACACCCAGTTTGCTCATAGGTGTAGGAACAAGGGGCCGGGGCCATGCCCCCTCACTTTGCGGCCATTTGTTTGCTAAAAAAATATTTTGCTTGGTGAGAAACCATTTTGATGGCAAAGGTTCGACAGGACGAGAAAACCCTAAATATGCAAAGAAATCTTCCATAAGAGGGTTTGGTTTTTCGCAAGACGAGATCAAAGTTTCACTCCCCCCCCCCCCCCCCCCCCCCCCCCCTCCACACGTACACACTTTTCGTGACTTTCCTACATCCCTGAGTTTGCTAATTGAGTTTGCTAATATGGAGTTATGCTCTGGTCTCGTGTTCAGTTGTGTCAGCCAGATGATGCATTCCTGAAGACAATGCCAAACATTCCGGATACTGCTGCATATACTGTGATTGAATATTAATCAAAAAGCTGGAGGCTTGCAGTGGGTATCTGTAGTCTGATATCATCTACCCAGAAAAATGATACTGCATGTGTAAAGTGCACGTGCAGTTTCCCATGTTAATCCAGAATCCAGTCTATAGGAGTTTTAACACACACAAAAAATCCACAGAGATTCTTGTCCTTCGCTCAGCATTTATACATGCCGAAGAACGTTTATTTGCTAACGATCCAGACTGTCCGATTTTCGCGAGATAAACTCCCATCTACGGTGGCGAGGTACCCGTTACCGTACACCATGTTCTCAACGTCCCCACAAAAATTTCCGAGGCAAAAACACTCATTCGTCTTCTATATTTTTCGAAGGTCAATTATTTTCTTAATAGTCACTGGTAGCTGAAGCGTTGCAAGGACTTTCACTATTAAATACTGTGTTTTACTTCTATTAAAGTTACATGGTAATGCCTCGGTTCCATGCAAAGCGAAAGAGAACATATTGCTTAAGGCTCTGGTATTCTGCAAATCAGTTTAAAATATTAAAAGCATAAACACAATGAGAATAAGAACCCATAAAATAAAAAGAACAACTGGTGAAACAGCTTGCAATAAGCACGCTATGAGAGAAATCGCTTACCGTAAATAAGACAGAAGTAAGATATATGTGACCCCTAGCGGATCCACGGACAGCTATGCCGCCCCCCCCCCCCTAAAGGAACGCCTGAAATCGGCCAAAAAAGACGGATTTCCTGATTGAACGGAAAAACCAAACTAAGCAAACATCAGTATTTAACCCTCACCCTACGGGAGCTTTTTTCACCTTCGCCCTACGGGGGGGGGCTGACAGCCCCCCCCCCCCCTGGTAATTTCCAAACCAAGCAATTTAGAGCAATGCGGTAAGAACCACCATGTTGCCTGTCATGAGAGGAATCTAACAGTATGCGATTTTTAGGTTTCAGGTCAACGGGTGACCTTCCAGGTCAAGTGAATGACCTCGGATTTACCACGTCCAGAGCAGCGATTTTGCTCTTCAGAAAACCTAAAAATGAGAAATTGATAAATGTAAATAAAAAGGCATGTTCCTAGACCAGTTTTGGCTCAGAAATACAAAAAAAGTAATTATTTGTTCGTATCTTGTCCAAAAATGTCAAAAAAGTTATTAAAAAATGACGTCATCAGTTTCTTACACTTACGAAGCCACCACTCAGTCAAAAATGAAGATGTTGCTTTGAAATTTGGTATGGGCATTGCTGATACTCAGATCTCTCACATATATTCCGGTTTTTCTAATATCTTTGAAAATTTTGATTTTGTGGGGATTTTTCCCCAAAAATACGTTTTATTTTAGGGGTCAAAAACCAAAAAAAAATGAAAATCAAAGATGGCCGTTTGAAAGAAAATGCCATATTTCATCTTTGGTGAATTGTGTTTGCAATTTGCTTTAAAACTCTGTTTTCTACGACTTTTCCAATATTTCTCATTTTTTACCAACATGACGTCATCAAAACATTATTATCTCCCAAACTTCTTGACCAATTTCAATTAAATTTTTACAGCCTACGTATAATTGTTGTAAACTCAGCTACCAAAAATTTCAGAAAGGTGCACCCTATGTGTCAAAAGTTATTCAAGAAAAACCTCAGGGGGCCTGTCAGCCCCCCTAGTAGGGCGAGGGTTAACCCGCCCTTGACTGGGGTCTCAGCCGAACGCCATTGACTGAGCGGGGGGAAGGGGGCGTTAAACGCCCCCTGGATCTCTTCCGCACCAATGATCGCAGCGAGACACGGAAAGCGGCATTCGAAAGCTCGCAATGAGACGCATCTAAATCATACTCGAAAGTTTCAAATTGAGGTCACATGTCAGGTCACAGTCAGGTCAAAGGTAAAAATCGAGGTATTTGAGTGCATGGGCCATACTTGCCATCCAAAACCTTCGATTGCGACCATCATCACCCAACGTGCTCTCAAAGGTTAAATACAGATCCAGCATGAGCTAAAGTAAGTTTTTTTGACAAAGATCAAGGTCAAGGTCAGGTCACAAAAGGTCACTACGCGCAAAATATCTACGAAAGTCATGCGACGTTTAATGGGTTATTTTGCACTTAGAATTCGATAGTGATAGTCATTTTACCACCTGACTTCATTTAAGTGAATTTAGCGTCAAGCTCAGGTCAATGTCAGGTCACATAACTCAGGTCAAAATTCGAAATTGATAAATCTAAATAAAAAAGACATGTCTCTGGACCAGTTTTGCCTAAAGAAAAGCAGCGGTGACGTTCATTTGTTCGTAGCTGGTCATTAAAAATAATTTCACAAATACGTCATGAGTTACCCATACTTTAGAAGCCATAAGTCAGTACAAAAGTATGATATTGTTTTGAAATTTAATTTGGGGATTGCCCATATGTGTTTCTCAAATGTATATTCTGTTTTCTTTTAACCCTCGCCCTACGGGAGCATTTTTCACCTTCGCCCTACGGGGGGGGGGTCCTAAAAAGCCACCCCCTGTTACCTTCCAAACCAAGCAACATAGAGCAACGCGGTAAGAACCAACATGTTGTCTGTCATGCTTGGAATCTAACAGTATGTAATTTTAGGTTTCGGGTCAACGAGTGACCTTCCAGGTCAAGTGAATGACCTCGATCGACCGTGTCCAGAACAGCGATTTTGCTCTGTCAGAAAACCTCAAAATAAAAAAATTGGTAAATGTAAATAAAAAGGCATATACCTAGACCAGTTTTGTCTCAGAAATACAGAAAAGGTAATTATTTGTTCGTATCTGGTCCAAAAGGTCCAACAAAGTTGTTTAAAAATTGACGTCATGAGTTTCTTATACTTAGGGGCCATCACTCAGTCAAAAATAGAGATATTGCTTTGAAATTTTGTTTGGGTATTGTCCATACTCAGTTCTCTCACATATATTCCGTTGTTTTAACATCTTTGAAAATATTGATTTTGTGACAATTTTCCCAAAAAAAAACTGTTTTTGTTAATTTTAGGGGTCAAAACCCCAGAATTTCGAAAATCCGAGACTGACATTTCAAAGAAAAGGACAATTTGTATCTTGTCTGAACTGCGTTTGCAATTTTCCTTAAAATTCTGCTTTCTACGATTTGACAAACATTTATCGTTTTTCCACCAACATGACGTCATCAAAACATCATTATCTCCCAAATTACTTTACTAATTTCAATTAATTTTTTACAGCATACGTATAATCGTTGTAAACTCTGCTACTGAAAGTTTCAGCAAGATTCGCCGGATGTGTAAAAAGTTATGCAAGAAAACCTCAGGGGGGAAGACGGTGTTTCAGCCTTAACGGAAACTTCATATATTTGGCATGTGACGTACACAAATGAGTTTTACTCAAACTTGATCAGTCAAAGCTAAGCTCGACTGGGAACTCGAAAAGCATAGTGTTACTTTCTGCCACGAATTGCTCTTCGTTCAAAAGTTATATGATGAATGAAACACTGAATGACGAAAACGATTCATACAAAATATTTTAAGTTTTACCAACACAGCATTCATTTCATCAATGTAATTCATATTTCGTTCATCAAATGCATTTATTCGCTCATTGATTCGTTCAATGGCATGCATATTGCCGCTTTTACTAGCTGATATTTGAGAAATACATACCAAATATCTACAGAGATATCAGTTTGTTTTTGTCTTCCAAATACTCAAATATGTGTTTTTACAGACACGTCAATCTGCCCTTGCCGGAGTAGAAATTCTCTCCTGTTTCGAAATTTCGGAAATATTTAATTCGTACAAACTTAGAGAACACAAACATAAAGCACTAATTGGTTACGGCTTTCCCAACCCGTAATGCTTAACACCTCCATAAAGTAAACGATTTAATTTCCTATGATAACACGACGTCAATAATTGCAACATTCCCACCGGTATCCTGGCATTTGTCTTTTCTGTCACACATATTTTCCCGAAAGCCTTTCGCTGCGTGACACCAAACCTCTGCATCTGTCACAGCAAGTGCGCCGGGATCAAGTTTCAAGCCCACCCGCAGTCCCATCGCCGCCGTGCCAGTGGCGGCGCAACAATTTGTTCGATCTTTTCAGCCCTCGGGGCAAATTCGTGTTCAATCAGCATACGCGATGAACTCAATTAGTAAATCGCGTGGAATTACACTATCAAATATCACGTTGGTAACACGGTTATGCTAATATTCTTTGGTGGCGCGCACGCCGGGCGATAGAATTAGAGTGGTGTTGCCAGACGAGTCAGGGCTGCCAGATGGTGTTGCCAGACGAGCCATGGTTGCCAGATGGTGATGTCAGACGAGTCGGGGTTGCCAGATGGTGTTGTCGGACGAGTCGGGCTGCCAAATGCGCCATGATTGATGATGTGAGGCCGATGTGGCTGGCGCATGGGCTTTGTGAGCCAAAGCACGTTCGCGCTGGCGTTAGATTGGCAAGGTTGTTGCTCTCGGCGGCTGATCTCCTGAGTCCTGACAACTGTTGAATAAATCCCGTGATTATATTTGCTGGTTTCAGCAACAAACAGGGGTATGTGTAAAACTTGAAGACAGCTTCCTTGTGCGGGTCTTACCGTTCACGTAACACTTTACAGCATTGGCGTCCTTGGCCACAAATATTCATCATCACCACTGAAACACTTAAGTTGAAAATACATCTCCATTCCGACGTTTGGGCGATTAAGGCTTGGAAATATGTAAGACAAACTATTATGTTTATTATGTAGTGCTTTATTAGTTAGATAGCCGTAGTAAATAATACCCTATCTAATTTCCATGTGGAATAGAGTGATTTGTCATTGCATGCTGGCACTACCGCCTCCGTGATACCTGATCTACCTATATGTGTTTCAGTGGAGGATGTTCTGCTGCCACTGCCCGCCGCCGCTGCCCTGTAATACCTGATCTACCTATATGTGTTTCAGTGGAGGATGTTTTGCTACCACTGCCCGCCGCCGCTGCCCTGTAATACCTGATCTACCTATATGTGTTTCAGTGGAGGATGTTCTGTTACCACTGCTCGCCGCCGCTGCCCTGTAATACCTGATCTACCTATATGTGTTTCAGTGGAGGATGTTTTGCTACCACTGCCCGCCGCCGCTGCCCTGTAATACCTGATCTACCTATATGTGTTTCAGTGGAGGATGTTTTGCTACCACTGTCCGCCGCCGCTGCCCTGTAATACCTGATCTACCTATATGTGTTTCAGTGGAGGATGTTTTGTTACCACTGCCCGCCGCCGCTGCCCTGTAATACCTGATCTACCTATATGTGTTTCAGTGGAGGATGTTTTGCTACCACTGTCCGCCGCCGCTGCCCTGTAATACCTGATCTACCTATATGTGTTTCAGTGGAGGATGTTTTGCTACCACTGCCCGCCGCCGCTGCCCTGTAATACCTGATCTACCTATATGTGTTTCAGTGGAGGATGTTGTGTTACCACTGCCCGCCGCCGCTGCCCTGTAATACCTGATCTACCTATATGTGTTTCAGTGGAGGATGTTCTGCTACCACTGCCCGCCGCCGCTGCCCTGTAATACCTGATCTACCTATACGTGTTTCAGTGGAGGATGTTCTGCTACCACTGCCCGCCGCCGCTGCCACCCGGTTCAGCCCCGAGAATTCCGCCCATGGAGTTCCCTTACTCGGCCAATCACCCATGTAAGACGCATGACGAGGTACTGGATCATCACTGCAGGACATGAGTGGTGTATGACTGCAAACGCGGATAGCAATTACCTGTAATCCAGACGTTATTTCTGAAAACTAGAATCCGGCATTCGGACCCAAATTTCGGAATTCGTTACGTAACCGTTAAAAGCAAGGCACTCCAAACTGAAGCAGCTACGACAGCTAGTTCTGACCCTGGCCCTGACTCTGTGATGTATCCGGCCGCCAGACTCGAGCTACTCGTACCATACAGACTCCCACGACGACAGCTATGTGAGGCGAAAACAGCGCAGAAATCGCACCACCTTCACTCTGCAGCAGGTGAGCACGCAGGAGGATTCAGAACGGCCAAGAACATGGGTTTGAGACCGCCTCCCAGAAAACCTGACAACGTTTCAAGAAATCATCATATTTCGCTCTCTTATGGATACAAAATAATTTAACTTCAATGGTTGGCGGTGATAAAGAATTGGTGAAAATAAATCACATACATGGAAGTTTCCTCCGGCTCTAATAATTGCTAAAAATGATTCATCGAGCTCTCATTTCAAGCATTTCTTTCAAACAAGCTTGCTTGGGTCACCATTTAGTGGTTCTCGAATGCAAAAGGCGGATATCAACTGCCCCTAAATGTCATACATCACCTACGCTTCCCCAGCCTCCAGAAACAGATGGTGAACCAGCGACTTTATTTGACGCGTCTGGTCGGATTTTCAGCTGGAAGAGCTGGAGAAGGCCTTTGTGATGACTCACTACCCCGATGTCTTCACGAGGGAAGATTTGGCCATGAGGATCAACCTCACCGAGGCCAGGGTCCAGGTAAGATCAGATAAGGCTCACCGAAACAGAGTTCAGGTAAGAACAGATAAGGGTCACCGAGGTCAGGGTCCAGGTAAGAACAGATACCGTTCACCGAGGCCAGGGTCCAGGTAAGAACAGATACGGCTCACCGATGCCAGGGTCCAGGTAAGAACAGATGAACCTCACCGAGCCCAGGGTCCAGGTAAGATCAGATAAGGCTCACCGAAACAGAGTTCAGGTAAGAACAGATAAGGGTCACCGAGGTCAGGGTCCAGGTAAGAGCAGATAAGGCTCACCGAGGCCAGGGTCCAGGTAAGAACAGATAAGGCTCACCGAGGCCAGGGTCCAGGTAAGAACAGATAAGGCTCACCGAGGCCAGGGTCCAGGTAAGAACAGATAAGGCTCACCGAGGCCAGGGTCCAGGTAAGAACAGATAAGGCTCACCGAGGCCAGGGTCCAGGTAAGAACAGATAAGGCTCACCGAGGCCAGGGTCCAGGTAAGAACAGATAAGGCTCACCGAGGCCAGGGTCCAGGTAAGAACAGATAAGGCTCACCGAGGCCAGGGTCCAGGTAAGAACAGATAAGGCTCACCGAGGCCAGGGTCCAGGTAAGAACAGATAAGGCTCACCGAAATCCGAAATAAATACCGAAATAAGGCCTGAGTGTAGGTAAGAACAGACCAACCTAATCAAGGCCCGAGTGTAGGTAAGAATACATCGACATCAACAAAGACAAAGTATAGGTAAGAACAGCTCAACCTCACCGAAGATAGAGTTCAGGTAAGAAAGCAGACCAATCTTATAATATTCGAGTCCCGACAAGCAGATCCGTTCAAACTAAGAACAAACTATATATCTACAACCGGGCAACAGGCTTAATACTTGTTAATACTTGTTACATAATTACTTGTTAATGCTTGTTAATACGGGCTTCACTACTTGTTACAGTGTTACACTTCTTCGGAGGGGGCACATAATTCCTGAACAATGAATAGTATTTCCCATGCATTCTCTTCTCCGCCCCATATGTCACGCCTATTCATTCACGTTCCCGGTCACACGCATCATCCACCTCCGCCCGCCACCAGCCTCCGTTCGTTCCTCCACTCGAGTCCCCCATCATAATCCCCCCTCCCCCCCCCCCCCCCCCAGTTCGTACCCGCAGCGACAAGCCACCGCACACCATTCTCTCCGCTCCGCTGCACACAGTTTGCCCACCATTCCCGTCAGAGACCACAGGGGTCGTGCCAGGGAGCATGTGTCTCGCACGTGCCGTTCGTGCTTGGAGCTCGGGTCCCCTCCGGGTTGCTGGCTGGTGGCCACTGGGGGCGCCGGGATTCAAAGCAAACATAAATCATCGGTTAAGAGGATGATCATCAACACATCCGGGAGGAGCGCCTCGGGTAGTTTGCACTGAGTGCCGGTCTGCAGGAGTGGCTCGGGTGGTGGAGACTGAACGGAGGTTGGTTCTTGATTTGGTTCATGGTTCGTGATAGTGAACGGAGGTTGGTTCTTGTTATGATGCATCTCTTCTCCTTGTAAGTTGATCAAGACTGGCACCCAACCGGCAGTTTGTTTCGATTGTTTACGTCTCTTCAGTCGTTAGTCTTCTCACACCTCATCGCATTTTATTTTCCACGCCAATGTCCCACATAACACAGACACATGATAACCACATGGTAACCACATGGTAACCACATGGTAACCACATGGTAACCACATGGTAACCATGCGGGCTAGCCCACCTTTCCCATATGGTGCCCACATGGTTTTGGAAGATATGTATGCATGGTTTCTGCATTCATATGGGCTAGGCACGAGGCCTTCTAACCTCCTTAAACCCACATGAAGACCACATGGGTATACCCATGTAATTCCCATGTTCACAAGCGCCCACCTAAGCCCATATGGGACTCATGCCGATCGCATGTCTATTATCATGCCCATGTGAGCCCGCGTAGCCCATATGAACACCAGGTGGTAACCACATGGGTGTGTTATGTGAGCCCGCGTAGCCCATCCTAACCCCAGGTGGTAACCACATGGGTGTGTTATGTGAGCCCGCGTAGCCCATATGAACACCAGGTGGTAACCACATGGGTGTGTTATGTGAGCCCGCGTAGCCCATCCTAACCCCAGGTGGTAACCACATGGGTGTGTTATGTGAGCCCGCGTAGCCCATCCTAACCCCAGGTGGTAACCACATGGGTGTGTTATGTGAGCCCGCGTAGCCCATCCTAACCCCAGGTGGTAACCACATGGGTGTGTAATGTGAGCCCGCGTAGCCCATATTAACCCCAGGTGGTAACCCCAGGTGGTAACCACATGGGTGTGTTATGCGGGGTACGGCTCATATTGCTTTCAATGAACACAAAAACACAAGCGGAAGGAAAGGCACAACGTCAGCTAAGCGGATCGTATTGAGGCTCCAAAATCCAAACGTGCACACCAAAATCCAACAGAGGCGGATCACTACTCCACAGAGACGGATCCACCCCTGTCATCATTGCTGCCCATTTACCCACTTTCTTCCATTATTCTTTCCACACATCTACGATTCCGCCAGCGACGATGAATCTGACCTCCACCTTGTTCGCTCTTACATCGCCAGTTATCCGTCCACCTGCACACCCATCCGTTGTCCACCTCACCCACCACCACCACCACCACCACCACCACCACCCCGCCCCTCGCGCTTCGCCAATCCTCGCGCCTCCCCGCCGCCTCTGGCTATGGAAGACAGACAATGGGATCCCCAGCCCGCCCTCCCCTGCGCTCCCCCAACTAGCCCCTCCCCAGCGCCGGCCACCCTCCGCTGCAAATTGTCCGTGATGGTGCTGCGTTGGGGCTGAATGACGTGTCAATACAGCGCGGGGTAATTATGCGAGCGCGAGCAACCGACGATCAGACCATTTACGGGGGTGCGGAGGGGCGAAGGAAGGCGGCTAGCTGTGGAGGGGGCGAAGGAAGGGGGCTGAGGAGAGACGGGCAGGTTTGGGAGGGAAGAGGGAGTTATTACCGTGGATGGACTGAACATAGGATTGAAGATCAAAGGTAAATTCGCCTGGCTCCCGTGCCGCATTGTTTGGCATTCGCTTATATTTCTTATTGTGTGGATAGTGTGTAGCTTGATATAATTGTAAATGATGAAGCACAGGAAGAAAAGCAAACAAACTTGTATGGTATGAGAATAAGCCTCAATGAAGACAAATGCTAATCTCTCCTCTGCAGTGACTTAAGAAAGCCTTATTCCTGGCATTTGGAAGTAACCACTCAGGGGATTAACTAAGAACCATCTACCACGGCAAAATTGCCCATACAAAATAAGGTCTTATAATTACCCATCTATTACCCAACACCCATCTGTCGCACATCCCTTCAGCATTGACAAACCCGCAGCCACAGTGCCAGAAGTGGCTTTGTGTCCAAACGAACCAGCCATAATCCAATTGAAACCCGGTCCCCGCCGCAGGTCTGGTTTCAAAACCGACGAGCCAAGTGGAGGAAGAGTGAGCGATTTAAGGACGACCGAGCCAGATCAGAGGAGGCGCCACAGGAGGGAATGGAAGACGCCACAGCTGACCCGTCTCACGCGGCAACAACAGACGAGGAGGTAAGCGGTCACACGGCGGCAACAACAGACGAGGAGGTCAGCGGTCACACGGCGGCAACAACAGACGAGGCGGCAACACGGCGCGGCAACAACAGACGAGGAGGTAAGCGGTCACACGGCGGCAACAACAGACGAGGCGGCAACACGGCGCGGCAACAACAGACGAGGAGGTCAGCGGTCACACGGCGGCAACAACAGACGAGGAGGTCAGCGGTCACACGGCGGCAACAACAGACGAGGCGGCAACACGGCGCGGCAACAACAGACGAGGAGGTAAGCGGTCACACGGCGGCAACAACAGACGAGGAGGTAAGCGGTCACACGGCGGCAACAACAGACGAGGAGGTCAGCGGTCACACGGCGGCAACAACAGACGAGGCGGCAACACGGCGCGGCAACAACAGACGAGGAGGTAAGCGGTCACACGGCGGCAACAACAGACGAGGAGGTCAGCGGTCACACGGCGGCAACAACAGACGAGGCGGCAACACGGCGGCAACAACAGACGAGGAGGTCAGCGGTCACACGGCGGCAACAACAGACGAGGAGGTCAGCGGTCACACGGCGGCAACAACAGACGAGGCGGCAACACGGCGCGGCAACAACAGACGAGGAGGTAAGCGGTCACACGGCGGCAACAACAGACGAGGCGGCAACACGGCGCGGCAACAACAGACGAGGAGGTAAGCGGTCACACGGCGGCAACAACAGACGAGGAGGTCAGCGGTCACACGGCGGCAACAACAGACGAGGCGGCAACACGGCGCGGCAACAACAGACGAGGAGGTAAGCGGTCACACGGCGGCAACAACAGACGAGGCGGCAACACGGCGCGGCAACAACAGACGAGGAGGTAAGCGGTCACACGGCGGCAACAACAGACGAGGTGGCAACACGGCGCGGCAACAACAGACGAGGAGGTAAGCGGTCACACGGCGGCAACAACAGACGAGGCGGCAACACGGCGCGGCAACAACAGACGAGGAGGTCAGCGGCGAAAGCTTCGCTAAGCTGTGTCAGCTAAACTAAAGTAACTCACTCCGTGTAAACGAGCCTAAACGGTTTTCAGAATTTCCATTTCAGCGCCAGTTGTACGGTTTGTAATGGCACTGTGAAGATTTTCGGCCACGTCCGAAAGAAACGGCCTAAAAACTAAACAACACTTGTGGTGTCCATGCTTGTTTGAGGTCACTATGTTTTTATTCACTACTTTTCCAGCCGTCGTATAATTGCGGCATAGGTCGCCTGATGTAGTCTTTATTAGTTGTTTATTTACTCAAGATTTGCTTGGATCTGAAATACGCTCGGAAATTGTCATTTTGCTTTAATAAGCTGCTCAACTCGTTTGCGATGACTAGAAGCCTTCTGGGCACTTATGTAAATTATCACAGAGGCACCGAATCATATCTTCTGATGGCATTTGTCGGGTTTCGCTTTATCACGACAGGTTTCGCTTTCCACGTTTATTTGTGTATATGTGTTGGCCGCCAAATGGATAATACCCTTTATGGGACGCCATTTTTCCGCTGAGATACGGGCTTCACTACTTGTACCATTGCTGAGAAAGGCGTGTACTCCTCTAGCCATACATATGATAATAACCTCACCACATTGCTGATACTAAAACTGCAGCTCCTGTCCACCAGGGATCAGTCAGAGAACCTTGTCCAGAAGGCATCGACTCTCCGGACTCAGAAGTCACTCGACGTTCTGAGCAGCAGGTCAAGCCAGAACCATCGGGAACCGAGGAGTTGAACGTGGTAACCACCGACGAGGAACACGGGTGAGTCTAGGATAAAATCAGTATGGATAGGCATCTTACGCGATTTAGCGACCACAGAGCGTGCGAGTGGTTTACTAGCTGTCATTGTGTAGTACTGGAAACGGCCTACCATGGGGCCGGTGGTTTACTAGCTGTCGTTTTGTAGTACGGGAAACGGCAGTGGCTATGCGTGGTCGCGGATAACAATACAAAGTGGGCGAAGTTGCCAATCCATACTTATTGTACCCATGGGCGAGTGTTGCGCTGAATTTTCCATGTTTAAAATGCAACGTAAAACGATCGGTGGTACTCGACAGGGATTAATTTCAACAAAGTTACCGGATCAACAGGAATTAAATTTACCCAGTCGCAGAATAGGTTGTCAGTGGCATATCCATTGGATCATCTTTACTTTTGTTTGCTCGAGTTTTGGTCGGTGACAAGTTATCGAAATCATGATCCCAAATAGCGACTCACCGCAACTACGAATAAACTGATACTGCCGACTACTTGTAGAGATCATTACCATTGTTCATAACCATTGATCACTACAATTGATCACTATCATTTCTCGCTACCACTGACCACAATTGATCACTATTATTGCTCGCTACCACAACTACAATTGATCACTATCATTGCTCACTACCATTAACTGCAATTGATCAATATCATTGCTCACTGCTACTGACTACAATTGATCACTATCATTGATCACTACAATTGATCACTATCATTAGTCAATACCACTAACTACAATTGATCACTATCATTGCTCACTACCACTAACTACAATTGGTCACTATCATTGATCACTACCACTGACTACAATTGATCACTATCATTGCTCACTACCACAACTACAATTTATCACTATCATTAGTCAATACCACTAACTACAATTGATCACTATCATTGATCACTACCACTGACTACAATTGATCACTCTCATTGATCACTACAATTGATCACTATTATTGTTCACTATCATTGCTCACTGCTACTGACTACAATTGATCACAACCATTGATCACTACCACAACTACAATTTATCACTATCATTAGTCAATACCACTAACTACAATTGATCACTATCATTGCTCACTACCACTAACTACAATTGATCAATATCATTGCTCACTGCTACTGACTACAATTGATCACTATCATTGCTCACTACCACAACTACAATTTATCACTATCATTAGTCAATACCACTAACTACAATTGATCACTATCATTGCCCACTACCACTAACTACAATTGATCACTACCATTGATCACTACCACAATTACAATTGATCACTATCATTGCTCACTACCACTGACTACAATTGGTCACTATCATTGATCACTACCACTGACTACAATTGATCACTATCATTGCTCACTACCACAACTACAATTTATCACTATCATTAGTCAATACCACTAACTACAATTGATCACTATCATTGCTCACTACCACTAACTACAATTGATCAATATCATTGCTCAATACCACAACTACAATTGATCACTGTCATTGCTCACTACCACTGACTACAATTGATCACTATCAGTGCTCAATACCACTAACTACAATTGATCACTATCATTGCTCAATACCACTGACCACTCCCACTCCGCAGACCGCCGGCGTCTGCATCTGATGACGTCACACCTCCTCCGCCGCCGACGACGAATCGAGCGGAATGGATGGCACCGAACAGCGACCCCCGGGCCGCCGCCGGTGCCGCCGTGCCGCCGCCGGCCGGACTGGCGGGATCTGCAGGGGTATCAGCGGGGGGACACAGCCCGGCGATGTTCTCTGGTCTCGACCCCACGTGAGTGCCGTGCTGCAGAGGGATAGAAGGGGAAAAGCAGGGGAAGGTAAAGGGAAGGGGAAGACAGATAGGGGAAAGAAGGGGAAGGTAAAGGGAAGGGGGAGGAAGATGGGGGAAAATAATGGGAAGGGGAAGTGAAGGGGAAGGCAGATAGGGGAAAAGAAGCGACCGGAAGGAGTGGCGGCAAGGCTGAAACGTGACAACTTCAGGCAAATGTTTTGTGTGGGATTAAGTTCAGGGCGCCGAGGTCTGGTTAAAGCAAAATAACATCTTGTTACATTCCTTGAACGTACAAAATTGACATGAGAATTGTGGGTTGAAGTCATGTTTTTCATCTTTGGAAATGTATATCGTACCTGTATTAGTTCACTGTATCTCGCAGATCTCGCGAACCCTGCATCTGTGTCAGTTTCATCTCTATCTGTGTCAGTTTCATCTCTATCAGTTGCATCTCGATTTGCGTCTGGACGTTGGCGTATCCTCCATATCCCACATCCGTAAAAGTCTGATTTGTGTTGGACAGATCGCGCTACCGCTCGCTGCTGGATCTGGGAGCCAGCGGCGGCTACGGTCCGCGGATGGCGACAGGCTTCCACCCGTTCTTCTTCCCATCCCTGGCGTCCCCCATGGTGCCTCCGTTTTTGACCAGAGGTGAGCGGTGATTGTGCTGATTTGTTGAAAAGATGGTGATCCGGTTCAGATCGTTGTGGGGGAAATTGATGTGAGATTAATGGCCACATTGTTGTGCTGAGGGGGATGTAGGTGGGAATTACTGTTCAAAATGGTTAGATAGGAGGGTTTAAAATGCTGTAAGGTTGTTGGATGAGTTTTGTGCTTTATTACCGAGTGGACGCGCAGCGCCCGTGAGGTTTTTCGTCAACTTACTAGACAAATTTACATTTGACCCGGCCCGAACCGGCCCGAACCGGCCCGAACCGGCCCGAACCGGCCCGAACCGGCCCGAACCCGCCCGAACCCGCCCGAACCGGCCCGAACCGGCCATACAGACGCTTTTCGGAAGCCAATAACTTTGCAACCACTGCTCCGATTGAGATCGGGTTTTCACCATTGGATAGGTCCATCAAATCAATTTTGTTTTTGGTATGGTGCGGTCTGATAGGGGTGGTACCACAGCGCGTGGCACCCGCAGACGTCGAAATGAACCAAAATAATTATTGATAAAAAATGGCTTGATTTATCTAAGTATTCGTTTTGTATACGCTGAAGCGTGCAGCGCTCAGGACGTATTCCCTTTGGGCGGATTCGAGAAAGGAGATCATGAGCAATTGAATAAAACTTAATTTGTATGTTGGCATGCATGGAGGCCTGGCAATTTTATGGAGGACTAAAAGGACTAAAAGGAATATGTGTTACTACCACGTGTGCTCCCGTACCGTTTCATATTTCAAACCTGTTTTAACTTTACCAGAGCGCGCCCACTCGGTCATCGCCCAAAAAGGCGTTTTCCTGGTATTTACAGTTATACTAACAATACAAAGTTAAATGGGATTGCTGGAAGAACTTAGGCAAAAATACATGTTTTATATCTGAATTGAAGTTCGTGCATTTCCAAACTTCAGTTAATCTTAATCATTCTGCCAAAGGAGAAACATAAATGCACACGTATCTGTTTTAATGTGCTTTGTTTTTGTAAATCCCAAAGACAATGTTGAATGATACAATATTGCAAAGACTGTAGAAATGCTCTAATTAAATTTATAGTCCAGCAAAACTGATTCTATATTAAAATTTCGATCAAACATCGCCATCAATATACCATCCGTATCACTGATGTTCCATGTCTCCGCTTCCAGGCATCACCCCTCAGTCATGCAGTTGCTGCCCGGGGAAGGCGCACGTCCCTCCGTTCCCGTCGTCGGCCTTCTTCCCGAGCCCCTTCTCTCTGCAGTCGTCCCCGGTCATCCCGAGCCCCATGACGTCACTCGGGCCCAGCGAATCACAGGCCACCAGCGTCGAGGAGCTCAGGAGAAAGGCCCAGGTGAGGCGATTTGGCAGTGCTGTGTCACGAACCATGGATAATATTTGTTTTCTGAAAATGAATATTTGTCCTGATTCAATATATATGCATTCCTCCCATTCGAAATGGCATTCGACAAAGGGATGGCCTTTGGATGGACAAAGGGATGGGATATTTGGAAAGAAATAGACACAGAGAAAATCGAATTTTAATAGCGCATAGCGCGGTTAGGCTTCCAATGCAGAATAACTGCTTCTAATTTTCAGTGGTGGATTAGACGATGGTAAGAATGGAAACTTCTAGTGAAACGCCACTAGAGAATGATAAAAAAGAAAGCTCTGTTATCGCCTGGACTGCCAGACTGACCCGCTCGGCATGAATGCACTGCGGTGCAGTCTAACGATTCAGAGCCAACTGGCCGAATCTTCAGCGCATCGTTCGGCATATTTGGGCATGTTCAGCGATGATGGTTGCAAAGTCAAGGCGTCAGAAAGCCACACAATACATTTTTAGGTTACGGTAGCTCATGACAAGGTTTGAAGAAGGAAAAAATGGAACACAAATATTGCTAAAATCCCATTACATTGTACCAATATCGGCGCTTCTCTATCCGCAGGAGTACTCTGCAGCAGTGCTGAAGAGTCTGCACGCCGCCAACCTGAGAACCATCTCCCGTCTCGGGGTCCAGGGACAGATGGCGTCTCCGACACCGCAGCCGGGGCCCAGCAGCTACAATATTCGGGATCTGGTCAGCCCTGCAGAGGATACCGCCACGGAGGGAGACAGGGAGACGCAGTGAAAGAGACACAATGACAGGGAGACGCAGTGAAAGAGACCCAATGACAGGGAGACGCAGTGAAAGAGACCCAATGACAGGGAGACGCAGTGAAAGAGACGCAATGACAGGGAGACGCAGTGAAAGAGACTCAATGTGATGGAGACGCAGTGAAAGAGACGCAATGACAGGGATACGCAGTGAAAGAGACCCAATGACAGGGAGACGCAGTGAAAGAGACGCAATGACAGGGAGACGCAGTGAAAGAGACCCAATGACAGGGAGACGCAGTGAAAGAGGCCCAATGACTGGGAGACGCAGTGAAAGAGACGCAATGACAGGAGACGCAGTGAAAGAGACCCAATGACAGGGAGACGCAGTGAAAGAGACCCAATGACAGGGAGACGCAGTGAAAGAGACCCAATGACAGGAGACGCAGTGAAAGAGACCCAATGACAGGGAGACGCAGTGAAAGAGACCCAATGACAGGGAGACGCAGTGAAAGAGACCCAATGACAGGGAGACGCAGTGAAAGAAACGCAATGACAGAGAGACGCAGTGAAAGAGACCCAATGACAGGGAGACGCAGTGAAAGAGACCCAATGACAGGGAGACGCAGTGAAAGAAACGCAATGACAGAGAGACGCAGTGAAAGAGACCCAATGACAGGGAGACACAGTGAAAGAGACCCAATGACAGGGAGACGCAGTGAAAGAGACTCAATGACAGAGAGACGCAGTGAAAGAGACCCAATGACAGGGAGATGCAGTGAAAGAGATCCAATGTGAAAGAGACGCAGTGATTGAGGATCACCGCCGCGGAAAGTGACACGAGAGTCGCAATGAACGGGAGACGCAGTGACTGGGGAAGTCATCACCGAGGGTGATAAAACCAAAAGGTACAGTGACTAGGGACGCAGTGACTGAGAAGACGTCCTCACGTCCTCACGAAGAGAGACTGGGAAGTACAGTGAAATGGGGCGTCCCTCGCGGAGGGGCTGGGAGGAAAAGTGAAAAGAACTCGGAATTCTGACTCCGAAGTTTATGGTAGAATGAGGAATTATCGGTGGTTACTCCAAGCGGGGAGTAGAAGTCGCCTCTGTGGTGGGAAGGTGTGAGCCTCGAGTCACGTAAGCTAATGGTAGGAGTGGAAGGAAGAGAGAGTATGTCGTAAAGTAAGGACAAATACATGCAATTATCTTTCATTGGAATCGAACATGTGAGTGCACCCCAGAAAGTAACCCAGATTAAAGATTCAAATCTCAACTTATTTCATGACGGATTTTGGATCCGAACAGATCCACTCATATAAGAACATATCCACTCATATAAGAACAGATCCACTCATATAAGAACAGATCCACTTGTATAAAAACAGATCCACTCATATAAGAACAGATCCACTCATATAAGAACAGATCCACTCATATAAGAACAGATCAACTCATATAAGAACAGATCCACTCATATAAGAACAGATCCACTCATAAGAACAGATCCACTCATATAAGAACAGATCCACTCGTATAAGAACAGATCCACTCATACAAGAACAGATCCACTCATATAAGAACAGATCCACTCATATAAGAACAAATCCACTCATATAAGAACAGATCCACTCATATAAGAACAGATCCACTCATATAAGAACAGATCCACTAATATAAGAACAGATCCACTCATATAAGAACAGTGTTCGTAGACCGTACAGCCTGGAAAGCTAGATCCACATTTAGTTGAGGAATAGGTATTATTAGGTGAGACAAGCTTTCACGTGCATCTGAGCAAGAGTTGGACCGTGTGCTCGATACCAAAGAGTCTGTGTGAACGTTATGTTTCTCCATGTGTATTCTCGACGGCGTAAGAAGGGATATTTACAAGAGTTTGTTGATCTATTGTTGCATGTATGAAATGTGTCAATACTCGCATGACTAATGCGCTGGAAGGTGATAGTGGAATTTGTCAATATTGTGTTGGAAATTCAAGCAAGTTCGTGGCATACTCTTAGTACCATAGCGTATTTATTATATACATTGTCAGAACACACGGTGCTTGCAACTAGAAAGCATAACTAACCTTTGATGCATATTTGTGCCAGTTAAGTCGTATTGAACAGTACCTCTCCATTAGATCATTTTAAAAAGCTCTTTTCAGATTCGTCACTTCAGCTTACTTGTGACTTTTGAGATGTGAATGTCAATGTAAGTGTTTATAGTATAATGACCTAGCTATAATGCTCGTATACAGGAATATTCCCATTATGTACGCGTATTAGAACATTGTGAAAGTAAAATGCACAGTCAAGTGTCTTTGCGATTGGATGACCTGAATGGTGCTTAAGCGTGATTTGTTTGTTGTATAGATGCGACATGTGAGTTGGGAAGAAATGTAAGGTGAGGTAGGTGTGTGCGAGAGGCTTGTCTTCTGGCATGGATGGTAGCCAAACAAAACCGAACCAATCAAATCAACTTCTGACCGAAGATATTGAGTTAAAGGTACTTTGTATCGTTATTGCTCTGCATTGTGTTTCCATGCCACGGGAAAAGTAGTTTATTCTATGTTAGCTGTTTATTTGGTGTTATATTCGCTTCTGGTTTATTTTCAATGTGCAAATAAACCAGAACCAGCCTTTCCAATATATTGAAGGTCGAGTGAACGTCATTCCAAGAGAAATTCAAAGCATTCTGGCTGATCGCTTAAAGCGAACTCGTGCAATACTCCTGTTACTTGATAAAGTCTGCAATGTTTTAGAGATTACGTGCTAACATAAGTTTCCAATGAGGTTAACGTTAGAAGATCAGTTGTTTCAAATGTTTTGCTTTTGTATTTCAGAGCATGATTACACTTATGGATGTTATGATTCCAGCCAATGAGCATAATATACAAATATCTATCGAGGAACTGTGCTGCTTTTTCTTTTCTAAAAGACACATAAGGTTCTATGATAATCAGGGAAACAGTTCACATTACCCAACATGGTATATTTTCCAAAGTTATTAAAACCTTAATTTATGATATATCAACGAACATCTGCGCCATTTAATGCTAAAAATTTGCACACTTCTACCAAAACATAGTAATCTGACCGACACGGTTTAATGTTCATTGGTAGAGTCACAGACCAAAACTAAGATGCTGCTGCAGTCACAAAGCATATTCTGAACACCAACAAAAACATCTTTTATTCCCACATCTTTGCCGACACAAACGGATCTCACGTTTATCCAATCGGATAGACGGATCTCACGTATATCCAATCGGATAGCGGATCTCACGTCTATCCAATCGGATAGACGGATATCACGTCTATCAAATCGGATAGCGGATCTCACGTCTATCAAATCGGATAGCGGATCTCACGTCTATCCAATCGGATATACGGATCTCACGTATATCCAATCGGGTAGACGGATCTCACGTCTATCCAATCGGATAGCGGATCTCATGTCTATCCAATCGGATAGCGGGTCTCACGTCTACCCAATCGGATAGACATATCTCACGTCTATCCAATCGGATAGCGGATCTCACGTCTATCAATCGGATAGACGGATCTCACGTCTATCCAATCGGATAGCGGATCTCACGTCTATCCAATCGGATAGCGGATCTCACGTCTATCCAATCGGATAGCGGATCTCACGTCTATCCAATCGGATAGAGGATCTCATGTCTGTCCAATCGGATAGACGGATCTTACGTCTATTCAATGACCAGCCATCCCTCCTCGCTACCCAATAAAGCGACGCCTCCCATCGAAAGACTCACCCACTATTCCAACTCAGAATTCACCCACTCGAAAGACCCACCGGCAGAATCCAGATATTTATGTGTATCGTTCAGAACCATTCCGACTTCCACAGAGACCAGCGCCGGCCACCCGCAGCCGGACTGGTCTCCACCGACCCGGGAATCTTGGCGAAAATAGAATTACGTCAATTAGCCGCTGTTGCCTCCAGACAAATCAAATCACCTAACACACGGTAATGTAATTTAACGCGGATGTGATGGGAAGAATGGAATTACGCGGCGGTAAAAGTGTAGGGCGGACGCGGAGGTAACTCAGCGGTAAAAGTGAAGTTTGGACGGCGAAGGTTACCCACCGGTAAGTGTGAGTCGAATGTGGAAGGTTACTACCTGATAGTCGTAATGTTTCCTCTTATCCTAATTCATTTCGAAACCTATCAATGCGCTCAACTTTGTATTGATGGCTATTTTGTTAAAATCCAGGATGTGTTTCAGTCCGCGAGAGGTGCGTTGTATATGCCGTATGCATTTGCACCAATCGCGCTTGCATTATTTATTATATTTTTGTGTTTGAAAATATATTTTGATTGATTGATGATGATGATTGGTGCTGCTAAAGTTTCACACATTCGTGTACGAACAGTTTCTACCCGAAACCAAAAGTAAGATACAGCCAGAACAAAACTGCTTAAATCCCAGCCACACCAATGAGCATAACACATACGTTCACTCAAAGGACCAAACACATTTTCGCAACTCGATTGGCATTCAGCGCGGTTAGGGTCCGATGGTAATCAGGGGTGTGGATTGAATCAAAGCGCGCGTTTGCGCGTGCGATCGCTGATTGTTTGCAGAACAGACAGGGGTCTGGACGGTTGACTGAGGATTGGATGATCCAATAGTCGGCGTGAATCAGTCGGCAAATCCTTCATTATCTGGAGAGATTTGCCCAATGAGACGGTAAATAGGTTTGTGAGTACTGAATAGGCTATCAGCTGACGTGAGGATACCATGCTGTTGTTGCCAAGGGCACCACTATGCGCAGTTTGATTAGCGTCGACGATGGGTGACAGGTCCAACTACGGGTCTCCGTTAAGTAAAAGTTAATAGATACTGATGTTCATATTGAGCAAGCATGGGCAAGGACATGGACAGAGAGAGTCTGCCTGATTTTCTATATCTTCCAGATTCCGATGCCTCTATATCATGCGTTACCTGACAAGCAATGAGAGTTGATTTTCCTGGAAGTATTTACATAAATAATGAGAAATATTTTGATTTAAAGGGAATGTTTCACCTTTGTATTAGTTTTAAACTGAGAAAACCATTATCTTGGGCCGGTATTGAAACGTCTAAATTACTAAGGTCATTTTCCCCAAAACTTAACCGTTTGTAAGCAATGTAATTTACCATTTTCAAAATGACTCCAGGCTGGTGCAGCCGCTGATTGACTGACAGCGACTTTTTTAGCCAATCCCACTTTGTCAGCCAATCAGCGGCGGTCTATAGCTCAATAATGACGTCATTCGCCCAAATCTAAAAACTTGATTTGTATCAAGTTAAGTGACTTTTCGAGTGAAAAAAAAATATCACCATCGTTTTCAGCAGGACTTATAGGCCAGATCTCCGATTTTACATATGGGACCTGGACATGGCTCGAATCTAGTCTTGTGTCCGAATCTAGTCTTGTGTCGCACCATTCTGAACAGGATTAATGCAGGGCCACCACATTCTGAACGGAATTAATGCAGGGCCACCATTGTCCAGCGTGGCGATGGCTCACCCAACCTGGGATGGGAGCAGCAGGGGTGCAAAGTGCACGTGCTTTCACGGTGCGATACAAGTCGTGTTGAAATAAAACTGGCCGCTTCTGGCAGCCAGATGTAGATGGCGTAAGTTTCACCTTACATTTATGTGGAGTGCATCCTTTTCATTCGGCATATGTGACAAGAACCCACATGACCTCCCTCATGCACGTGTCATGCACGTGGAAACTACAGTATTGACATATTTTAGCTATAATGAACTAGTTTCGTTTGATCATGTGGCCACACAAAGGGCTCAACACAAAACAAACAAGTTTCTGTGACACGTAACTATGTTACCTATATGCATGCAAAGTTTAGCCCGCACAGGTTGAAAGATGCGTGCGGTGGGACGGCTAATGCTTGTTGTGGTCAATATCCTCCACTTTCTTAAAATCCTTACCTGTGAGGGAGTATCTCGACAACGCCAAGCACCACGTCGTCCACGCACTTGTGGCAAAGGCATTATGAGTGTCACACCCAGTGGCGGATCTAGGTTTCGAGTTTGGGGGGGCAAAATTTCGTTCCGTTTCTCAGCGAAAAATTGTTGGACGGGGTGGGTGGGGAGGGGGGTGGCGTCGGGTCGTCAGCGCAAAAATTCGTTGAGCGGGGGGGGGGGGAGGGTGGCGGTGTCGGGTCGTCAGCATGAAAGAGTCGTTGAGCAGAGGAAAGGGGTAAATCACGCCTTCCCGGAGCAAAAATCACAACCTCCCGGAACGGTTTGGGGGCGGGGGCAAAAACACGCGTTTGCCTACCGATTTTTCGTTGGAGGGGGGGGGCAATTGGGGCATTCCAAGACAGATCGACCAAAATACCTCGAAATAACACCCTACATCTCATATTTCGATAAAACTACGTGGTGGGGGTGATCTGGGCTGAAGATTCACGCTGTGAACTTTCCAGCTCCGTCCGTCAAATAGTATTCGAGTTACAGCCTCGGGCAACTTTGTAATGTCAAGCAAAACTCTAATTTTCAGCAGGCAATATCTCCCTACTAAAACATGCGTCATATAATGCTATATATCATTAGTATCATCAGTAACAATAGATTATTATGATATAATCATTTTTTGGCAAATTAGAAAATTTCGGAATTTCAACGCGTGATCTCAGGTTAAATCACGTGATTTTATAATGTGGCCATTTCAAATTCGGAATTTTGTCCATGCCAGAATCGACATCTATACATAAGCCTTCGATGTTTAAAAAATTGTGATATTTTTTTCTCTATAAATATTTTTTTAGATTTGTGTATTTTGAAGAAAAAAATCATGGTCACCAGCACAGCACGTCTTTGGTAATAACTGTGCACGTAATTGTGCTAGAGGGCTCAAATAAACGGCATTATGTTTATCTCGTCAACTTGGTTTCAATGATATATAACATCAGCCTTGTAGTCGCTCTGTGACCTCAAGGTCACGTGACCAGAGGCCATCCGGGGCACAGCCCACGTCAGATCGTCAAACCATAACATCCTACATCTCGTATTTCGATTGAACTAGGTGTCGGGGGTCATTTGGGCCGTAGATTCACGTTGTAAAATTGTAAACCCCGTCCGTCGAACGGTTTTCGAGTTATAGCCTCAGGCATCTCCTCAATGTCGCCCAAAGCTTTAATTTTCTTCGGGCGATATCTCCCATATGCATAATTCGAATTATATCAACCACATATAAGAGGAGACCTGGATTTGACACGACATTTTCGGCCTCTTATTTAAGAGCCGAAATTTGAAACGGAGCTGTTAAAGGAAATAGTCCACCTTGGAAAATGTTTCCCAAACACGTTTTGATTATATTTAATAAAATGCATTTTTATATTGTCAAAAATGGCCTTATATCTCGCCGATTCCGGACAGAAGGCCGTAAATTATTATTGTTTCTTAAAACTATATGAATACTCTCTGAGTCAGAGTCCTGACGTCACGCAATTTTAAAAATATGGTTCAGCTAATCAGATTCGAAAGTAGTCGCGTATTGATAGACTCGCATTAGAGATGTGCCAACCGGCAGCCGGCGGTTCACTTGCTAGCACCAGCTGCAAGCTGATTGGCTGATGGTATAGCCTCTGCCCGGGCTAGATCCAGCACCACATTATTTCGCCAGCACCGCATTCCTTCGCCAAAAAAAATAAATATTATATATTCGGCTGGAGTCTTTTCAGTCAAGAAAACTTGCAGATAGGGGTTTCCCAACACGGGCTACAAAACTGTTATCTCAGTTTAAAACTAATGTTGAAGGTTGAACTATTGCCTTTAACCCGCGCCGTGCCGGTGCTCGGTACCACCTTCGCCGTGCCAGGGGGGGGGGGGGGGGGGTTCGACGCCCCCCTCCCCTAACTCGGCTTCTATAAGACGTAGACAAAAACCAAAGACGTTGTTCGAAAGCCCATCAGAATGTATTTTGAAACTATTGTGGGCATTTTTTTTTGCGCAGGTCAATATTGAGGTCACCAGAGGTCATGAAGGGTCATGTTAAAGTTTTAGGACTTCGCTCCAGAAATTCCCAGATAGCACAGGAATTGTGATAGCTAGGAACAAAAGGAAAAAAAGCAATGGAAAGCTATTGAAAACTTCAATCCGCAGACTATCCTCAGATATGACCTCAGATGAATAGTTTAGGCTCCAGAGCTCATCGAATGTCAAACAGGCTATTTTTTAGCAAAACAGTTTTCTCTTTTTCATCATCTTTCGAACATCTTTTAAAAATATTTTTATCTAACAAAGATAGGTCACTAATTTTGACGCCATCGTGTTTTTCTCGTCAGGACGCTTCGTATCATATGCATGATGACCAGGTTAAGTCAACCTAAAAATGTAACCTCAGGTCAAGGTCAAGTGGTTAATCCAATTAGGTCATGTTGCACATTGTGAGACGTGTCTCCACGAGAAAAACACATTGGTGCCAGTTTCGCTTCTCTATCTTGATTTTGTCGAGAGTTATTGGCAAAAAAGTGTTGGTGACCTCGTGTGACCTCATCTGACCCTCTAGGGGTCATTGAACAAAAATTGAACCTGAAATTTCAAGAATGGCTTATGATAACATGATCCAGAAGGAATTGGGCAGATATAATTCGTATCAGAATAGGAAGCATTTGATTATTTCCACATTGACTTATAATGGGGAGGTCACGAAATTGACCCGACCTTAGGTCACTGATATTACAAATCCGAGATAAACGTATTGTAGGTACTATTGCTCTTATGAAATCCTGTAAGTACGAAATCGATCGGCCAAAAACTGTGGTTGTGGTGCGACCGGAAACATATTTGGAGGTGGGGCACGTGACCTGGTCTGGTGACCTGACCTGAGATGACCCGAGGTATGTTTTACATAATGTGCGCAATTGATGCCCGAACAGCTGTGTCTAAAACGGCGGCGCGCTATCCTCGAAAAACCTTTGGAAGGGGCGTCTACCCCCCTCCCTCCCCTCTCCCTCCCTCCCCTCCCCTCCCCTCCCCTCCCCTCCCCTCCCCTCCCCTCCCCTCCCCTCCCCTCCCCTCCCCTCCCCTCCCCTCCCCTCCCCTCCCCTCCCCTCCCCTCCCCTCCCCTCCCCTCCCCTCCCCTCCCCTCCCTCCCTCCCTCCCTCCCTCCCTCCCTCCCTCCCTCCCTCCCTCCCTCCCTCCCTCCCTCCCTCCTCCCTCCTCCCTCCTCCCTCCTCCCTCCTCCCTCCTCCCCCCCCTCCCCCCCCGGCACGGCGCGGGTTAAGCTGATACACTTTTATGTCTCGGCTCGTGAAAATGCGAGTCCAGCACCGTCGTTCACTGCTGTGCTTAAAATAAGAGGCCGAATATTTCGTGTCAAATCCAGGTCTGCTGTTATCTGTGTATAAACCTATGTATCATCAGAATAGCCATTAACCACAAATTAATTTAGTGTAATCATTTTTTGAGAACTCGAATGGAAAAGTGTTGAAATTTTGGCATGTGACCTCAGGTCAGGTCACGTGATTTCGTTATGTTCTCAGTTAAAATTCGTGATTTGTCTTAGGTGAAATAGGAGGGTGCCTTTTGAATCACGTGACAACCAATTCCGCTCAGTGATCAAGATCACGTGATGACATAATTAAATATTTCGCCGATAGAGGCGTCTGTGGGTCTTCAAGACAAATGTTATCATCCCTATTTCCAGACTGAGAATGTTATAACAATAGCTAAAAGTGTTTTCCAGAGATAAAAAAATGCTCAACTTTGCCAAATAATGCGAAAATTCCAGCAAATTATATATTGTATAATTAAGCCAGGTCATTTGGGAAATCAACCTCAAGGTCACGGAGTGACCTGCTGGGGTCAACCGCATCATTGAATGCAGCTCAACGAGACACATATAATGCCGTTGAGTTAAGCTCTCTAGCACAATTGTGTGCAAAGTTATTACCAAAGACGTGCTGGTGATCATGATTTTTCCAAAGAAAAAAAATATATTTAGAGGAAAAACCTAGGTCCAATTTTCTTACCATCGAACTCAGGTTCAAGATGTTTCGGGATTTGCAAGTCGGGATTTTTCGGAGGTTTTTTAGGGGAAAACCGTACGTTTTCCTACCGATTTTTCGTTTGGGGAGGGCAATTGCCCATTTTGCCCAACCGTAGATCCGCCACTGGTCACACCCCTCTTCAGTACCACCAAGCATCGCCATGGGTACGCCATGTCACCGGTGGCGCGTGCAAAAGTGGTTCCCATACAATAGGCACCGTAAGGTTATCTTTTGGGCGATATTGTGCAAAACTGAACCCTTAACTTTTTTCCTTGTTTGGTCACAACCAGCCAATGATGTGTGCTAAACATCCACAAAGTGGGTTTGAGATTGAAATCCGGTGACAGGCGCTACAGCACAAAAATGTAGTGAACCTCCATTCCGGAGAAAATATGTTTGAGAAATGCTTGATATATATGCACAGATTCACACCACACCCCGATTCCACCAGTTGTTATAAACGCTACAGATGCCCGCAACCGCGACACATCATCCAAGCGGTCGGCATCCATAAGGGGTACAAGCTGCACTCCGTCAGGGGAGAGGGTGCGATCCTTTTCTCGTGAAGTCTTCTGGTTTCTGAAATCTTCGAGTTAGCGACACCACACTTGGTGCACCAATAGAGCTCGACGAGCGCTTTCTGGCGCTGTATCACTTGGGGTGATCGGGTGCTGAATGCGCGTGCGGTGCACGTGCAGGCGGTTTTCACCCCTGTTTCGGAAATGGTCGTTTCCGCTCACAAAATACCGAGGCTGGGCGCGATAATTGCCCTCATTTGTGTGTATTCACACACAACACATGCATTCCGAGGCATTCCTATTGCCCCGAGGGGTGCACCTGGCACGTGCACAGGGTATCCCGTTGCGCACCGTTCTGCCATATCAGGCGAACTACGCCTCCTAGCAATTTGGAACAGTGGTACATGTACACACACCATGGTCATTGCAAGTTACTTTGACCGCATCGGGGTCAGGACCTGCACGTGCCCCATAACCCCCTCATATGTAAGGGTATGTGTAAGGCGTTATTGTGGAAGATTGAACCGCTAACTTGTTTCCTTATTATGCCCGTATCCGGCCAACGATGTGTTCTAAACACCCTCAAGGTGGGTTAGCGATTGAAATCTTGTGACAGGCGCTAGAGCGAAAATTGTACTGAACCTCCATTCCGGAGAAATAATGTAAGTATAGAGTCGGCTGTGGCCGACTTGTTGGAAGTTTGCCGTCGCTCCACAGCTTCAGTTTCTGGCCGATTGGTTTCAGACTTACATAAGGTCATAGGCACCCACAATTAATCTCGTTTTTATATCGGTGACCTAAGGTCGGGTCAATTTCGTGACCTACCCATTATAAGGCAATCGGGAAATATTCAAATGCATCCTATTTCGAGGATACGCATGACATCAGTCCACTTCCTTCTGTATCATGTTAGCATAGGTCAGTATTGATCATCCAGATACATTTTTTGTTCCGTGATCCCTACAGTGTCAGCTGAGGTCATCCGAGGTCCCCAACACTTTGTTGTCCATATCTCTCGACAGAATGAACAGAATAAGTGAAACCGACAGAATAAGTGAAACCGTCACCAATGTGTTTTTGTCGTCGAGACACGTCTCCGAATATGCAATATAACCTACTTGGGTAACCATTTGACCTTGACCTGAGGTCACATTTTTAAGATGACCTAACCTGGTCAAAAATAATATGATTCAAAGCGCCTTAACGAGAAAAAACACAAAGACGTATACATTATTGCCTTATATTTATTAGGTAAAACGCTATTTGCAAGAAGAAAAAACTGTATGATTTCCCCGGAATGGAGGTTCAGTAAATGTTTTGCTCTAGCACCTATCACAAGATTTAAATCGCTAACCCACTTTAAGGGTGATTAGAACACATTATTGGCCGGCTACGGGCGCAATAAGGAAACAAGTTAGCGGTTCAATTTTCCACAATAGCGCCTTACACATACCCTTACATATGAGGGGGTACATGGGGCACGTGCAGGTCCTGACCCCGATGCGGTCAAAGTAACTTGCAATGACCATGGTGTGTGTACATGTACCACTGTTCCAAATTGCTAGGAGGCGTAGTTCGCCTGATATGGCAGAACGGTGCGCAACGGGATACCCTGTGCACGTGCCAGGTGTACCCCTCGGGGCAATCGAAATGCCTCGGAATGAATGTGTTGTGTGTCAATACACACAACCGAGGACAATTATCGCGCCCAGTTTCAGTATTTTGTGAGCGGAAACGACCATTTCCGAAACAGGGGTGAAAACCGCCTGCACGTGCATCGCACGCGCATTCAGCACCCGATCACCCAAGTGATACAGCGCCAGAAAGCGCTCGTCGAGCTTTATTGGTGCACCAAGTTTGGTGCTGCTAACTCGAAAATTTCAGAAACCAGAAGACTTCACGAGAAAAGGATCGCACCCTCTCCCCTGACGGGGTGCAGCTTGCACCCCTTATGGATGCCGACCGCTTGGATGATGTATCGCGGTTGCGGGTATCTGTAGCGTTTATAACAGGTTATGGATTCGGGGTGTGGTGTACATCTGTGCATGTATATCAGGCATTTCTAAAACATATTTTCTCCGGAATGGAGGTTCACTACATTTTTGTGCTGTAGCGCTTGCCACCGGATTTCAATCTCAAACCCACTTTGTGGATGTTTAGCACACATCATTGGCTGGTTGTGACCAAACAAGGAAACGAAGTTAGGGTTCAGTTTTGCACAATATCGCCCTAAATATAACCTTACGGTGCCTATTGTATGGGGACCACTTTTGCACGCGCCACCGGTGACATGGCGTACCCATGGTGATGCTGGTGACACTACAGAGAGGTGTAACACTCATAATGCCTGTGCCAAAAGTGCGTGGACGCGGTGCTTGGCGTTGTCGAGATACTCCCTCACAGGTAAGGATTTTAAGAAAGTGGATGATATTGACCATAACAAGCAATAACCGTCCCGCCGTACGCACCTTTCAACCTGTGCGGGCTAAACTTCGCATGATATAGGTAACATAGTTAGGCGTCACAGAAACTTGTTTGTTTTGTGTTGAGCCCTTTGTGTGGCCACATGATCAACGAAAATAGGTCATTATAGCTAAAATATGTCAATACTGCAGTTTGCACGTGCATGGCACGTCCATGAGGGAGGTCATGTGGGTTCTTGTTACATATGCCGAATGAAAAGGATGTACCCCACATAAATGTAAGGTGAAACTTTCGCCATCTACATCTGGCTGCCAGAAGCGGCCAGTTTTCTTTCAACATGGCTTGTATCGCACCGTGAAAGCACATGCACTTTGCACCCCTGCTGCTCCCATCCCAGGTTGAATGAGCCATCGCCACGCTAGTCAATGGTGGCCCCATTATTTTTGTTTTAGAATGGTGCGACACAAGACTAGATTCGAGCCATGTCCAGGTCCGACCCTACTTGTCTCGCCTATTACTTCATATTTTCTACTATAACCAGCGTATATTTGACAACTTTCAGAAAGGTGAAACATTCCCTTTAAGCCATATACAACAAAAAGTTCCTATTTTCAAATGTTTGCAGAAATTATTTTGCATGCAGCATCATCGTCTTATTTTATTTAATAGCGATACAGGGCGAACTTCAATTAAGATGCAATGCAATAGCAGAAAGTCAAATTATGCCAAGGAATGAATACATAAATATAATTTACTCGAAATTACCTGGTGATAATACAGAACTTCGAATAGATAACAGAGTTCGCCAGGGTCCGGCTGGCCCTACGGGCCATGGGCCGGGCCGGGTCCGGGCCTCAACTTTAAGGAAATGACCGGGCTCTGGACGGGTCTGGGCTGATAATGTTGAAGTAATGCGCGGCGCGCGCAAGCTCAGGTCAGAGCTTAAAAATACGTTAACCAGCAGTTCACTTCCACGGCACCACACAGGTGAGTGATATTGAGCTCACCATAATACATATTGATTTAATAGCAGGGGCGTGGGAACTACTTTGAAGTTGGGGGGGGCGAACTTTTTGGCAATACTACGGCAAAAATTAAGACTGAAGAGAAGCAACGTGTATCGCTCTTTCCCATACCCAATGCTGCTTATTGCCAATAGTATGTCATATATTTAAGGAAATGGGTCGCCTAACAAGTAAAAAAAAAATAGAGCATAGCTGGTAAACATGAAAAAGGAGCGCCACTGGTACTAAGGTCACAAAAAGTCGGAGAAGCGCAACTGGAGCTTTCACTGTGCCTGAATCCAGAACTGCCGAACTTGACTGACTCCCGAACCTCAGGTAGCTGGTGAGGTGATGTGCCGGGCTCGCACCAAGTTGACCATGACAAAATCATGCATTTAGCATACATTTGGTACGAGTACCATACTAGGCTTCAACCGAGTTATGCTATACCGTGTTTTACGGTGTTATGGTCAATGTTTCGGGTACATTTTATGAATGTATCGTTTACAGTCGTACTCAAGCAAATGCTGGCAAACCAATACATTAGAACACACGCATTGTTCAGAGAAAAATGTGTATCTGCTTAAGTTAATAATTTAGATAAGTTAGTTATTTAGATAGTTAGTTAGTTAGTTATTTTGCTTGTTAGTTAACTGTTGCCGAATTAAGGTCAATTAACACACACAGACACACTGCCCGGGGGTTCGCACTAACCACGAACTGTCGGGGGGGGGGGGGGTGATTTATACCCCCACCCCCAGATCTAAAAAAAAGCACGCAATGTAGCGACAAGCGGAAGACGATGTTAGATAGCTCGAGACGATCTCTATCGAAAGTGCTAGGTCATTTTTAGGTCAAGTCAATATTGAGCTCACCAGAGGTCAAATTTCGGCTATTCTTTTATATATATTATGTTAAATTTCGGCTAAATTTCGGCTAACACTTTTTTCCCGCGCGTCACTAGCTCTTTTATTATCAATATCTATATCTCGATAATAAAAGACGCGCGGAAAACGATGTTCAAAAGATAATTTAATTTCCTGTAATTAAGGTTCATCAGAATTGACCTAAGGTCAATAGTTAGGCCATCAGATGCCATTGAATTTGAAACATTCTATAAAAAACAGATTGGTTATAAGGAATAACTTTTGACAGAAGCAGGATAAGGAGAAACATATTTCACCATTGTGTTTTTCTCGTCGAGACGCATTGAATGATATATTGGGTGACCTAGTTAGGTGATATCCAAAAATTGACCTGACCTGAGGTCACGTCAAGGTCAACTCTTAAATCAATTAATTTGTCTCGACAAGTCAAATACAATGGTGAAACCCCCATTGCTCTGAGTCATACATAACTTGGGCGGTCACATGAGTTCACCTCGTAGAGGTAAAAGAACAGATATGTGACATAGGGTTATGCATTTGGGACAATAGTGGTGGATCCACTGGCAGACCCAGGGGGGGGGGGGAGTGGCCATACCCCACTTCCCCAACCGCCTGAAATCGGCGCAAAATTTACACATTTCCTGATATATAAGAAAATCTAAGCAACTTTTACTAAGGCAAGTTTGTTTTAAAACAGCTTATCAATGCACTTATAAGCAAGCGAAACCCGATGAGTTTTCAGAATTGTGTGAGACTTTTTGAGATTTGCCCCCCCCCCCCCTCCCTATACACACACACAAACCACCGGTGCCCCCCCCCCCCCCCCCCCCTCGAAACCACCGTTCTGGATCCGCCAGTGGGTGGATCTGGTTAAAATTGGTCAAATTTAGCCATTTCCTATGGATTTATACGTGTTTTTTTTCTCTCCTCATTTACTTATAATAGGGAGGTCACGAAATAGACATGACCTTAGGTCACCGATATAAAACAAAAATCGAGATATACGAATTGTAGGTACTTATCACCTGATGACATCATGTGAGTTTCAAACCGTTTGGTCAATCACTTTGTCAGTGGCACGACTTTTTGGAGGTGGAGTCACTTGACTTCACCTGGTGACCTGACCTGAGATGCTCTGAGGTAAAAAAAATCACACCGTGTTGGTAATTGATGCCCCAACAGATGTGCCAAATTTCGCGGACTTGCGCGCCGCCGTTGAAACTCCGGTGACAATGTCCTTGTTCTCATACAGAGTCGAGTGATCGTGTAAAAAGTATGGGGGCGTCCCCCCCCCCCCCCCCCCCCCGCTCCAAGGTTGGGGAGGGGCGAGTTGCCCCCATTGCCCCACGGTTCCCCGTCCCTGCTTAATAGTGTATTAACACCCAAATCAATGATAACAGTACTATCATAGTTATGCAGTGGAACAGGATATGGATACCTACTTATAATCGGCCATCAGGATACAGGATAAGGATACCTACTTGTGTGGAACAGGATATGGATACCTACTTATAATCGGCCATCGTGTGCATGAACACCTGACATTATGACAGAAAATACAAGCATCTACACGGTCACTTGCAATGCTGAAAATGGTAATCTTAAATCCATTTAACAAACAAAGCATTAACTAATCAATATCATCAACCCCATTAGACATGGGAGTCATCATCTTGTGCAAGTAGGCAGTGACTTGAGCACTAGAATGCTGCACAATGACTTGTCTTTAAACCTACTTACCTAGTACTTGATTTTAGATTCATTCACAGGAGAAAAATAAAAGCTCAAGATGAATTTGCATGGTTGAAAAACAATATTATCAGCTAAAAAACAAAAAATGTATGTAGGACCATCTGCAACACAACTATGAAAGCAGAGGCCAGCCGACGCATGACGTTGTTGGTGCTGCGTTAGGGCACAAATGTAATGTATTAGCTGGGCGCCACTTATTGTCACTTGCGCGCCACCAGGCCGTTGCCATCCCGATGCCTATACGCCATTGCATGATCAGCGCTAATGACGGCACCGGGGGCAAACCTTTTGGATCCCTTAAAGTTTCTTTTTCATAAATATGAGGCTTTATACTGTACAACATACATTATTGATGATGTACTTTACATGTATGTCACTTGCGAAGTAGTGTTTCATCTATTTATCTTGCTATCAAGGATATAATTGTGCCCCCGGTGACGTCACTTGCCGCTACTTGCGCAGTAGGACGGCTCTACCTAGTATTATATGGCCTTCGCGCGCCACTTGCTCTGTTCTCTGCGTAATTTGGAATGTAATATGGCGATCAGTGAAGACCGAGAATTCGCTAACCTTGGTCAGTATCAGCTGCTCATCCCTCAGTTTTATAGAGTTCAGTGTCCCTCAGTCCACGTTGAATAAATGACGTCATCCTTAAATAGGTATAGCTTTGTACTTGCAAAAGGCTTAAATGGCTGTGAATTTGCTAAATTGCTGATTGTTTATAAAATTGAAGCCCAATTTTTGTTTTCATTAACACATGTTATTTGTAAAATACTACAATACATATCCTTTGTTATGTAATAACATCATCCAAACGCAAAATATTTGATTCACAGATTTTAAGTTCAATGTGTTGACTTAGCAGCACTATGATAAAACGCATTCGGATTCCTGTCCAAAGTTAAAGATCGAATGTTTTGTGTTATTTTGGTTCGCATAGTGTTAGTGTGTCAATGTGGACTTAAATGGTTGGGTATGTTGATTGTACTTAAATGTATGTATAAGTGCATCAGATCTACTCAGGCTGGGTGGGTGATGTTTAATGCAAGCAATCATGAGTTATAATTTGTTCTGATTTCACATGTCTCTTTGCTGCATCATCAAGTTATCTGTGTGGCAAGGGCACCTTTGTCTTATGTTACATGTATTTAACCTCATTTTTCTTACCTCAGCATGGATTAAATCTTCTGTTCTTGATTTCGACATGCTTGCCCTGGGCCTGGGCGCCAAATGACCACAGCAGTCGGTGCGCCATAAGCCACAACCATCGTGACATGCTTGCGGCTTGCCTGTGATTTTTTTGTGTGGTCAATTTCAACTTATTATTTCTGTTAAGAAGCTACAATTTCTGACAAAACATTGCCAGCGTTTTCTTTTGCCAATTTCAACTTAGTATTTATGCTAATGAGCTGCAATTTCTGGTAAAACATACCTAAAAGCAATTGCTCTGTTTGTCAGGTGCTATAAAATGTAGTATTGTGCCATTATTGATCTGATTGTTTTCCATGATCAACAATAGTTGTCATAAAATTTGTTCCATTGTTTCACATATATAGTATACAAGTAAATGTGCTAAGATAATTATTGCAATTTTTGTGAAAATAAAATATGCTTAATCTGAACGAGCCGGACGGGCTTGGGCCTCACTATTATAAATTTGACCGGGCCTGGTCCGGGCCTGGGCTTGGTGTTCATGGGCCTGGGCTGGGCCGGGCTGGAGGTTGGAGGGCCCGTGGCGAACATTGATAGATAAGCCCCCGATTTTCATATCCTATAAACGGCTGCACTGCGTAAAGATTTCAATAAAATTTCACCCCACTTACAAACGAGATAAATATTAAAACTATACATTTGTCTAACTAACAACCAGCCAAAAGTAGAACTAAACTAAAGTAACGTAGGTATACGCCTACGAGAACTGGCGGCTTCCATTTCCGAGCCTTCCAGCTTGGCGTTCTTCATCGAGGTCAGGTGCAGGTGGCAGACACGACTCCAATTGCTTCTCTGCGCCGGGCAGGTGTCATCTCTTGTGCGCATCTCCACCCCAGGAGATATCATAACCGACAGCGACCGGCGCGCCGCGTGCACTTCATGCGCGACGACACGACACTTTTACAAGATTAGAGCTAGATTATAGCCGGGCCTAAATCGAATCATGGCGCCACAGGAGGCGGCAGTAACGGGGAAACGAGCCCCCGGGGAGGCAGCGCGCACCTGTGCCCCTCGACTCGGCAGCCAGAGCATACGGCGGATCAGCGGCGCCTGTGGCTTTGGTGGTAGTCGGGTGGGGCTGAGGCTGGGGGTGGGGAGGGTGGGCTGACAGAGGACGTTTGATGAGGCAAGTTCGAAGTGGTGGGTGGAGAAATATTTCGAAAGTCGTGCTTTATTACTTAGATCATGGCAGTTGTTTTTAATCAACATTAAATCAAGATGTGTGGTAATTTGGGGGAGTTATGCTTCATAGTGAGGGGGTAATATATGGTAAAAAAAAACAATAATTAAACGCTATCTCTCGATCGTTCGAAATTTCCTTTTGTTCATTCAACCGTGCTTGCCCCATCCCTTTATTGCTAGTACCAGGCAAAAAGAAGCTAACATCTGCACAAAACTTTACCAGATTTTAGCTGTTGTTATGTTGCTCTGGGTTAAGCAACATATCCTCCTTGGAAAACAAATGCAAATTGCCTCTATGTTGTCTTCGGCCGTTCTTCGCCCCCTCCTCCAATGGCGCACACAGCAGTTCTCAGCTTCAAGCTATGCGGTACAGCATAACTTCAGGCGTTCACTACTAGTGCCATCTAGGGACAGGAATATAAGCAACAGGCACGTAGCCATGATTTTTATCAGGGGGGACGTCAGTGGCGGATCAAATTTCGCGGCGAAAAGTTGTTGACCGGGTGGGGGAGGGGTGTCGGGTCGTCAGCGCGAAGACTCGTCGAGCGGGGGGCGGACGGGTCTTCAGCAGAATCGCATTTTGTCTAGTGTACTAGTGTAAACTGGTTTTCTCAGGGGGCCATGGTCCCCGTGCCCGTGCCCCCCCCCTTGGCTACGTCCCTGATAAGCAAGCATGCGTGCTGCCGCTCTTAGTCTAAAGTAGTGGTTCACCGCGTTTAACAGCGCGTAAACTGTAACACAAAAGCTGAGCATCATTGAACATTATTTGGTTTGACGTTTTTGCGATGATGTGGTCACAGTGAAACAAAAACTGAAATACAAACATGTATGTTTATTGTGCGCCAAAATATCAAACGAATCAGCTATAATGTATCAGCTGCTCAATCGCCACTACCCCGCCTGAAGGCCCATTACCCCAAGTGGGAGTAATTATCCCCTATTTGAGAATCACTGCTCTAACTGATACTAAGTCCAGCATTTACATGGTCTCTTATATGAGGTATCTGTCTCTGCTATGAGGTATCTGCTATGAGGTCTCTGTCTCTGCTATGAGGTATCTGTCTCTGCTATGAGGTATATGTCTCTGCTATGAGGTCTCTGTATCTGCTATGAGGTCTCTGTCTCTGCTATGAGGTCTCTGTCTCTGCTATGAGGTATCTGTCTCTGCTATGAGGTCTCTGTCTCTGCTATGAGGTCTCTGTCTCTGCTATGAGGTCTCTGTCTCTGCTATGAGGTCTCTGTCTCTGCTATGAGGTCTCTGTCTCTGCTATGAGGTCTATGTCTCTGCTATGAGGTCTCTGTCTCTGCTATGAGGTCTCTGTCTCTGCTATGAGGTCTCTGTCTCTGCTATGAGGTCTCTGTCTCTGCTATGAGGTCTCTGTCTCTGCTATGAGGTCTCTGTCTCTACTATGAGGTCTCTGTCTCTGCTATGAGGTATCTGTCTCTGCTATGAGGTCTCTGTCTCTGCTATGAAATATCTGTCTCTGCTATGAGGTCTCTGTCTCTGCTATGAGGTCTCTGTCTCTGCTATTAGGTATCTGTCTCTGCTATGAGGTCTCTGTCTCTGCTATGAGGTATCTGTCTGCTATGAGGTCTCTGTCTCTGCTATGAGGTCTCTGTCTCTGCTATTTATGAGGTCTCTGTCTCTGCTATCTATGAGGTATATGTCTCTGCTATGAGGTCTCTGTCTCTGCTATGAGGTCTCTGTCTCTGCTATGAGGTCTCTGTCTCTGCTATGAGGTCTCTGTCTCTGCTATGAAGTCTCTGTCTCTGATATGAGGTCTCTTTTTCTTTTCTTTTTTAAATTTAGTCCGAATGTTTTTGAATGGATGGATTTCCGAGGTCAGGCCAGCGCTAAGCATAGCTTGTTGCACAGGCCCTGACCCCACCACTCGATCAAGCAATTCCTGGCGTCCGGCAGAATTTAGAAGCGAAAGTTTTACGTGCCCGACATACCTGGACTGTCTCTGTCTCTGCTATGAGGTCTCTGTCTCTGCTATGAGGTTTCTGTCTCTGCTATTAGGTCTCTGTCTCTGCTATGAGGTCTCTGTCTCTGCTATGAGGTATCTGTCTCTGCTATGAGGTATCTGTCTCTGCTATGAGGTCTCTGTCTCTGCTATGAGGTCTCTGTCTCTGCTATGAGGTTTCTGTCTCTGCTATGAGGTCTCTGTCTCTGCTATGAGGTCTCTGTCTCTGCTATGAGGTCTCTGTCTCTGCTATGAGGTCTCTGTCTCTGCTATGAGGTCTCTGTCTCTGCTATGAGGTCTCTGTCTCTGCTATGAGGTCTCTGTCTCTGCTATGAGGTATCTGTCTCTGCTATGAGGTCTCTGTCTCTACTATGAGGTCTCTGTCTCTGCTATGAGGTATCTGTCTCTGCTATGAGGTCTCTGTCTCTGCTATGAAGTCTCTGTCTCTGCTATGAGGTCTCTGTCTCTGCTATGAGGTCTCTGTCTCTGCTATTAGGTATATGTCTCTGCTATGAGGTCTCTGTCTCTGCTATGAAGTATCTGTCTACTATGAGGTCTCTGTCTCTGCTATGAGGTCTCTGTCTCTGCTATCTATGAGGTATCTGTCTCTGCTATCTATGAGGTATATGTCTCTGCTATAAGGTCTCTGTCTCTGCTATGAGCTCTCTGTCTCTGCTATGAGGTCTCTGTCTCTGCTATGAGGTCTCTGTCTCTGCTATGAAGTCTCTGTCTCTGATATGAGGTCTCTTTTTCTTTTCTTTTTTAAATTTAGTCCGAATGTTTTTGAATGGATGGATTTCCGAGGTCAGGCCCGCGCTAAGCATAGCTTGTTGCACAGGCCCTGACCCCACCACTCGATCAAGCAATTCCTGGCGTCCGGCAGAATTTAGAAGCGAAAGTTTTACGTGCCCGACATACCTGGACTGTCTCTGTCTCTGCTATGAGGTCTCTGTCTCGGCTATGAGGTTTCTGTCTCTGCTATTAGGTCTCTGTCTTTGCTATGAGGTCTCTGTCTCTGCTATGAGGTATCTGTCTCTGCTATGAGGTATCTGTCTCTGCTATGAGGTATCTGTCTCTGCTATGAGGTCTCTGTCTCTGCTATGAGGTCTCTGTCTCTGCTATGAGGTATCTGTCTCTGCTATCTATGAGGTCTCTGTCTCTGCTATGAGATCTCTGTCTCTGCTATGAGGTATATGTCTCTGTTATGAGGTCTCTGTCTCTGCTATGAGGTCTCTGTCTCTGCTATGAGGTCTCTGTCTCTGCTATGAGGTCTCTGTCTCTGCTATGAGGTCTCTGTATCTGCTATGAGGTCTCTGTCTCTGCTATGAGGTCTCTGTCTCTGCCATGAGGTATCTGTCTCTGCTATGAGGTATCTGTCTCTGCTATGAGGTCTCTGTCTCTGCTATGAGGTATCTGTATCTGCTATGAGGTATATGTCTCTGCTATGAGGTCTCTGTCTCTACTATGAGGTCTCTGTCTCTACTATGAGGCCTCTGTCTCTGCAATGAGGTATCTGTCTCTGCTATGAGGTCTCTGTATCTGCTATGAGGTCTCTGTCTCTGCTATGAGGTCTTTGTCTCTGCTATGAGGTCTATGTATCTGCTATGAGGTCTCTGTCTCTGCTATGAGGTATCTGTATCTGCTATGAGGTATATGTCTCTGCTATGAGGTATCTGTCTCTACTATGAGGTCTCTGTCACTACTATGAGGTCTCTGTCTCTGCTATGAGGTATCTGTCTCTGCTATGAGGTCTCTGTCTCTGCTATGAGGTCTCTGTCTCTGCTATGAGGTCTCTGTCTCTGCTATGAGGTCTCTGTCTCTGCTATGAGGTCTCTGTCTCTGCTATGAGGTCTCTGTCTCTGCTATGAGGTCTCTGACTCTGCTATAAGGTATCTGTCTCTGCTATGAGGTATCTGTCTCTGCTATGAGGTCTCTGTCTCTGCTATGAGGTATATGTCTCTGCTATGAGGTATCTGTCTCTGCTATGAGGTATCTGTCTCTGCTATGAGGTTTCTGTCTCTGCTATGAGGTATCTGTCTCTGCTATGAGGTCTCTGTCTCTGCTATGAGGTATCTGTCTCTGCTTTGAGGTATCTGCTATGAGGTCTCTGTCTCTGCTATCTATGAGGTCTCTGTCTCTGCTATGAGGTATCTATCTCTGCTATGAGGTATCTGTCTCTGCTATGAGGTCTCTGTCTCTGCTATGAGGTCTCTGTCTCTGCTATGAGGTATCTGCTATGAGGTCTCTGTCTCTGCTATCTATGAGGTCTCTGTCTCTGCTATGAGGTATCTGTCTCTGCTATGAGGTATCTGTCTCTGCTATGAGGTCTCTGTCTCTGCTATGAGGTCTCTGTCTCTGCTATAAGGTATCTGTATCTGCTATGAGGTATATGTATCTGCTATGAGGTCTCTGTCTCTACTATGAGGTCTCTGTCTCTGCTATGAGGTCTCTGTCTCTTCTATGAGGTCTCTGTATCTGTTATGAGGTATATGTCTCTGCTATGAAGTCTCTGTCTCTACTATGAGGTCTCTGTCTCTGCTATGAGGTCTCTGTCTCTGCTATGATGTATATGTCTCTGCTATGAGGTCTCTGTCTCTACTATGAGGTCTCTGCCTCTGCTATGAGGTTTATGTCTCTGCTATGAGGTCTCTGTATCTGCTATGAGGTATATGTCTCTGCTATGAGGTCTCTGTCTCTACTATGAGGTCTCTGTCTCTGCTATGAGGTCTCTGTCTCTACTATGAGGTATCTGTCTCTGCTATGAGGTCTCTGTCTCTGCCATGAGGTATCTGTCTCTGCTATGAGGTATCTGTCTCTGCTATGAGGTATCTGTTTCTGCTATGAGGTCTCTGTCTCTGCTATTAGGTCTCTGTCTCTGCTATGAGGTCTCTGTCTCTCCTATGAGGTCTCTGTCTCTGCTATGAGGTCTCTGTATCTGCTATTAGGTCTCTGTCTCTGCTATGAGGTCTCTGTCTCTGCTATTAGGTCTATGTATCTGCTATGAGGTATCTGTCTCTGCTATTAGGTCTATGTCTCTGATATGAGGTCTCTGTCTCTGCTATGAGGTCTCTGTCTCTGCTATGAGGTCTCTGTCTCTGCTATGAGGTCTCTGTCTCTGCTATGAGGTCTCTGTCTCTGCTATGAGGTCTCTGTCTCTGCTATGAGGTATCTGTCTCTGCTATGAGGTCTCTGTCTCTGCTATGAGGTATCTGTCTCTGCTATGAGGTATATGTATCTGCTATGAGGTCTCTGTCTCTGCTATGAGGTCTCTGTCTCGGCTATGAGGTCTCTGTCTCTGCTATGAGGTCTCTGTCTCTGCTATGAGGTCTCTGTCTCTGCTATGAGGTATCTGTCTCTGCTATGAGGTCTCTGTCTCTGCTATGAGGTCTCTGTCTCTACTATGAGGTATATGTCTCTGCTATGAGGTCTCTGTCTCTGCTATGAGGTTTCTGCTATCTATGAAGTCTCTGTTTCTGCTATGAGGTCTCTGTCTCTACTATGAGGGCTCTGTATCTGCTATGAGGTCTCTGTCTCTGCTATGAGGTCTCTGTCTCTACTATAAGGTCTCTGCTATCTATGAGGTCTCTGTCTCTATAATGAGGTCTATGTCTCTGCTATGAGGTCTGTCTCTGCTATGAGGTATCTGTCTCTGCTATGAGGCCTCTGTCTCTGCTATGAGGTCTCTGTCTCTGCTATGAGGCATCTGTCTCTGCTATGAGGTCTCTGTCTCTGCTATGAGGTCTATGTCTCTGCTATCTATGAGGTCTCTGTCTCTGCTATGAGGTATCTGTCTCTGCTATGAGGTATCTGTCTCTGCTATGAGGTCTCTGTCTCTGCTATGAGGTCTCTGTCTCTGCTATGAGGTATCTGTCTCTGCTATGAGGTATCTGTCTCTGCTATGAGGTCTCTGTCTCTGCCATGAGGTATCTGTATCTGCTATGAGGTCTCTGTCTCTGCTATGGGGTATCTGTCTCTGCTATGAGGTCTCTGTATCTGCTATGAGGTCTCTGTCTCTGCTATGCGGTATATGTCTCTGCTATGAGGTCTCTGTCTCTGCTATCTATGAGGTCTCTGTCTCTGCTATGAGGTATCTGTCTCTGCTATGAGGTATCTGTCTCTGCTATGAGGTCTCTGTCTCTGCTATGAGGTCTCTGTCTCTGCTATGAGGTATCTGTCTCTGCTATGAGGTCTCTGTATCTGCTATGAGGTCTCTGTCTCTACTATGAAGTCTCTGTCTCTGCTATGAGGTCTCTGTCTCTGCTATGAGGTCTCTGTCTCTGCTATGAGGTCTGTCTCTGCTATGAGGTCTCTGTATCTGCTATGAGGTCTCTGTCTCTACTATGAGGTCTCTGTCTCTGCTATGAGGTCTCTGTCTCTGCTATGAAGTCTCTGTCTCTGCTATGAGGTCTCTGTCTCTGCTATGAGGTATCTGTCTCTGCTATGAGGTATCTGTCTCTGCTATGAGGTCTCTGTCTCTGCTATGAGGTCTCTGTCTCTGCTATGAGGTCTCTGTATCTGCTATGAAGTCTCTGTCTCTGCTATGAGGTCTATGTCTCTGCTATGAGGTCTCTGTCTCTGCTATGAGGTATGTCTCTGCTATGTGGTCTGTCTCTGCTTTGAGGTCTGGTCTGACCTCAGTTGCACCTTGAAACAAGGTGAGAGTTCCCTACGGCACGTGACAGTGACAGTCGTGCGGTCATGAAATTCCAACACCAACAACCAAAGGCGGATCCAGGAGATCTGGATCAACCAAGATGTGCATTAGGGTGACAACTTCCTCTTCTCTCGAAGTTTGGAATTTGTATTGGGACGCTCCCGCAAAATGTGGTGTTACTAACAAAAACAGCACCTGTAAAATTATTTGGAACAATATTAATATTTAGAGGTAGCGCAATGGCTTCAAAGATTACACGGTCCCTGTATCAGCCCGCCATTGACTTCAGGGGGCGTTTAGCGCCCCCTGATTAATTTTGGTATTAACTCAACAACCAATAACGCTATCAACGTGCAACACCGGGTACCTTCTTCTCCATATATTTGATGTCTTCTGTGAAACAATAAAGCAATTTAGTCGAGAAAAACAAATCGAGTTATAACAAATTTAGTGACGTCACTACAAACGAGTTTTAAAAAAAAAATCAGCTAAATGTTAACAGACCGTACAAATGCCATATTTTGAGCAAAATGCAATCCAAAAGCGTCCAAAGATGGCAAATAGCAAGGGATAAAACATGGCTATCTCGTATTTTTAACCATTTGGGTTTTGACCCCCCCTCCCCCCAAAAAAAACGATTTGGGGGGAAAATAACCACAAAATCATCTTTTTTCTAAGATATTAAAAAACGGAATATATGTGAGAGAACCTCATATGGGAAACTACCATACCAAATTTTAAAATGATATCGTTTTTGACTGACTTATGCATATAAAGTATGGGTAAATCATGACGTCATATTTTGCAATTGCGTTTTTGTCAAAGGTGAGGTCAAAGGTAAAAATCGGCGTATTTGAGTTTATGGGCCTTACTTTCCATACAAAGCATTCGATCACGGTCATGTTCACCTAAAGTATTCCCAAAGGTATGATAAACATCCCACATGAGCTAAAGTGAGATTGTTGGCAAAAGTCAAGATCAGGGTCAGGTCACAAAAGGTCACTATGTGCAAAATATCTACGAAAATCATGCAACACATGTTTTATGGATTATTTGCCTCGTATAATTCGATAGTGATAGTCATTTTACCACCTGACTTCAATTATGTGAAGTTAGTGTCAAGTTCAGGTCAAGTTGCATGGCATGGATGCTTGATAGTATCATGCGTATATACATATCCATAGTCAAATGTGTTTGCTTTCTTCACAAGTTTGATATAAGTAGGTCATAGGTATATACCCATTCAATGGCGCTGTCTTCAGGATCACTACTCGGCAAAAAGCTACACTTAGCTGAGTGGGGTTCACGAAGAACCAGCAAGAAATGCTGGAAAATTGACCAGACTTTGTCCTCCGCCCTGTATGACTGATATCCCCTTTACCAACAGCGTGAATGAATATGGAATACTGGGGCGTAGCTGGGGGCAGTCATTTGCTGTTTTCAGCAATGACTACTTTCTGCCTTCTTTTATATCACCACATCTAACACCCAAACTACGTCTCCTCATATGCTTTTTATGTTTGTTTCCATTTCTTAGCTGGGAGTGCCGCGACATTTTCTCTTTTGTTCTCTGGTGTTAATGAAAGGTGTCGTGCGCCGTTGGGATCGAGGGTGGGGGCACTCCTGGTCACCTATTAATGGGTGGCGGTTAGAAGAGAAAAAAAAATCAGGTCACTCAAGGTCAAAATTTGCAATTTATCAATATAAATAAAAAAGGCATGTTTCTAGATCAGTTTTGTCTCAGAAATACAGTTTCATTTTCATCAGTCATTTATTTATTTGTATCTGGTCAATAAAAGCCAAAAAAGCAATTGCAAAACATGACGTCATGATTTACCCGTACTTTATATGCCATAAGTCAGTCAAAAATTATATAATTTTACGATTTGGTATGGTAGTTGCCCATATGAGGTTCTCTCAAATATATTACGTTTTTTTAATATATTTGAAAAGTATGATTTTGTGGTAATTTCCCCCCTCCCCCATTTTTTTAATTTTATTTGGGAGTCAAAAAACAAAATTTTATAACATCAATGATAACCATGTTGTAGCCCTTGTTATTTGCTATCTTTAGACGTTTTTGGATTGCAAGTTGCTCAAAATATGGCATTTGTACGGTCTGTTAGCGTTTCGCTGATTTTGGTGTAAAACTCGTGTGTAGTGACGTCACTAAATTCGCTAAAACTAGAAATTTGTCGACGAAATTTCTTTATTGTTTTACAAAAGACGTCAAATCGATGTATGAGAAGGCATCCGAAGCTTCACGTTGATAGCCCTATTGGTTGTTCAGTTATTACGAAAATTAATCAGGGGGCGTTAAACGCCTCCCGCAGTCAATGGCGGGTTAATAGAGGGACCGTGTAATCTTTGAAGCCATTGTGCTACCTCTAAATATTAATATTTCTCTCAAAATAATTTTACAGGTGATGTTTTGTATTAGTAACATCACATTTTGCGGGGCGTCCTAATACAGATTGCAAACTTCGAGAGAAAAAAACAGGTCACCCTAATGTGCATACACTAGCACCAACAACCGAATGTTTAATGGCCAGCATTACCAATACCAGCAACACCAACACCAGCAACACCAACACCAACACCAACACCAACACCAACACCAACACCAACACCAACACCAACACCAACACCAACACCAACACCAACACCAAAAACAGCCATTGCCCAACATTCCTGCTTTTTGCATTGAAAGAAGCCGTATCTAACAGTATTACAGTCTATCTCTACCCCTCTGCCTGCTCACCCCTCCCCTCCCCTGTTGGATTAGCTATGCCGCCTGGGGGCATTACCGGCGTGCGGCGGCCGCTCCCAGATCGCGTCACCACGCCACAGCCAATCAGCGGCCGGCTTCATTTCTGCTATGATCGCATCAGTCGCTATGGCAACGCCGTCGGCTGATCTCGTTGTGGCTAAAACAACGTTAGTGGTAGCGATAATGACTCGATAAGACGAATTTGGCGCCGAATTGAGTGAGCTGCGTCGAATTTGCGACCGGCCGGTCGGTGCGAGAGCTAAGTGGATTCAATGCGATTTATGGAGGCTAAATTGCTTGGGACAGGAGCCAATGTGCGCAGAGTGAAACAGCACTGGCGGATCTAGAGGGGAGCGTGCATTTTCCATTCATATTACGGAGAATGATTATTAAACTAATACAGACTAGCATAACTTATATTTCATCGTTTCTAAAGCCAATTGCCCTCTCTGCCCGAAAAGGTGAGGGAAAGGTGTTTAAATTGATTTACAATCCGAAAAGTATTGTCTTAATGATTTGTATTTGTATTTAATATAACTTCATTTGCCAAAAAGAGATTATAAAATCAGTGTCTCCTCTGAGTTCATCTTATTGCACTTCTTAATTCGCATTGACTGTTCAAATTGTGCTCCGAGCCGGTCAGCTAGTCGGCATAAAATATAAGACGCAGTGAAATAAAATACGTGCACCGTACTTTTTTTACCGAATGAATGCTGACATTACCATCACTTTTCACCAACCCCATCCCTGACACCGCCTCTGATTCGTCCTACATCGCCAGTCCACCTCCAAAGTCACGCGCCTGACTGCGCCCCTGGCTAGGACAAAATTTTCGGATCGCACTGATATCCTCTGGGATATCCACCTCGGAGGGCGTCGGCGATCTATGATCGGGTTAGCCCAATACTAGTCAGCACGAGAACTATATTAATGGTACTTGTGCGCCCTCTGCGTCGGAGCAAATGACAAAAATTGCGCCTGGCCGAGTCCCGGGTGGTTAGTTAGATCCTGGGGGATACATTGGTGAGTGATTCAATGACGAACGTGGAGGTGCTATGGGAGGGTGGTGGGGGGGGGGGGCGGGGTACGTGTGGGGCCTTGACCTGATTTGGGACGGAAGTCGGGATGACGTAGCGTGGTGGGGAAATGTGGCCTGTGCTTTCTTCAGCAAACGACCATCGTTTGTTGAATGGTTTTGTTGTCAAAGTTTTTATTGAAATCGTTTATACGTTGATGGAAATGCATAAAGTTATAGAGAATAGGACAACAATGTGATGCAAACAGCTCTGGGCACGTCCACCTTTAAAATAAAACGAAATCAGGAGAAATCGTCGACTGCAATTACAATCATCGACTACCTGCTCGGTCAAGTTAAGGTCGGTTACGGTTACTGTTGGTCGGTTACGTTCTGTTAAGATCATGTTAAGGTTACGAAAAACTGATGCAAAAAAAGGAAAACACCAAAAGTTACACTTACACTAAGTAGTAACGTTGAATAACCCTTAACCAGGATGCATTCATGAGAGCGACAATTGCGATGCCTTATGGCGAAATACGAGGTCTCGAAGAAGGAACATAGATAGCCTGAATATGTCCCATGGTGGAAACATCGTTTCGTTTGTAGTTGCTCGGACAGTTATTGTTACAAGGCTTTTATTTTACCGAGCTATATTACCGAAATATATTTAACTTATAACTTAGTAGGGAACTTCACAATCACTTGAGCGATAATCAAACAACAAACATTAAATACAATGATATAATATATATAATAAATACATTTTGAAATTTATATCATTCACAGATAACGGGAGACAGGAGATAACAGATATAAGGATAACCGATAACAAGAGAATCTCCTGTCATCTGCGTATCATTATATCAGCACAACAACAATTGATATGACATTCCAAGCTGGTAACATGACAAATAAAATCACCATGAATTCGGCCTGCCCCGATTTATGTATAAGCGTTGGAGCCGTCAGCTGACTGGTTACCCGACACGTGCTGTGCTCGATCATTACCATGGTAAAACCATGTATTGGCTACGCAATATACTTCTGCATGCAAGCCACCTGGTCACATCCTGGTCACATCCTGGTCACATCCTGGTCACATCCTGGTCACATCCTGGTCATACACATCGATTCTCCGGAACGTGGCTAAGGTGACTGAACGAGTGATTTGTAACCAATTGATGTCTTACCTGCTTAGTAACTGCATTCTCGGCGAGGAGCAGCATGGTTTCCGGCCCGGGCAATCTACGAAGTCGGCGATCTTGGACGCTATGGGCTGTGTTGTTAGCAACGTAGATGAGGGAAAGATCACTAGTCTGACAACAGCAGACACATCGAAAGCCTTTGACAGCGTCCCGTATCGCCGGCTCCTGGAGAAGCTCGGGTGGTATGTGGTATTGACACGCATTGGTTTCGTGACTGGTTACATGGGCGCTCACAGCGTGCGCAGGACAGCGACATCGCCCCAGTCTCGCACGGCGTAGTACAGGGGTCTCTTATTGGGCCAATCCTCTACTTGTTGTTCACAAACGACCTCCCCCTGTTACTTCACAGAGACCAACATTGTAATGTATGCAGATGATGTACAGTTCATTCACTCATGCGAGCCCGGCAACGTTCAAACACTAAAAAAGGATGTAGAAGACACATTGAAAGCGGCCCACGTTTGGTTTGTTGCCAATAGTTTAAAACTTAACCCTAACAAAACAGATATTTTGCTTATCAAAACACGTCAGCGCCAAACACTAAGTAACTTTTCAGTTACCTTCAACAGCGCCACTCTGGTTCCCTCATCAAAAGCCAAAATATTATGGATCATCATCGACTCATCTCTCATGGGAAGCACAAGTATCACTCGTTGTGCGCCGTTGCTACGCCACGTTGCCGGTCTTTCACAATTGTCACATAGTCTTTCACATGACGCTAAGAAATTGTTAATAGAATCGCTAGTTTTTTCCACATTGTATTGTGGAACATTACATTGATATGAGATGATTGAAACTCTGATTGAGGTTGATCATAATGAATAAATCGAATAAGATAACCAGTAACCTCATACTAATTAAAAGATATAAAATGCCAAAAGTTATATTGAATATTTCGCCGTTGCGGCTTCTTCAGCAATACATTTTTTTTTTTAACACAATCACAATCAGCAAATCACAGTAAAAGAATCGTAAGCACATGCGATGTTTGAAAGGCCACTGACATTTTTCGAGCCTGCTTCTTATGATCTAAGATGATTATCTACATATTATTTATCGATACACGTAACAGATAGGCATGACTAAATATACATTATATACATCAATAGCTTACATACATACATATACATATACATATACATACATACATATATATATATATACATATATATACACATATACACACATATATACATATATATATATATATATATATATATATATATATATATATATATATATATATATATATATATATATATATATATATATATATATATATATATATATATATATATATATATATACATACATACATACATACATATACACACATATACACATATATATATATATATATATATATATGCATACATATATACATATATACATATATACATATACATATATATATATATATATATATATATATATATATATATATATATACATATACATACATACCTACATACATATACATACATACACATACATACATACATATACACATATGCACATATAAATATATATATACGTAACATATATGACAAAGTACACATTATATACATTATTTGATAGTAATCATTATCGTATAAGTTAGATACCGGACATACATATTTAAACTTATTTACAGGTCAATTTTATGTACAAAATATACATATATAACAGACATCAGACACGTAATACATGTTGTTATGTATAGACGCATGTACACTGACACATCTCGAAACACTTACTTATACAACTATGTTCACCATATATACACATTTCTATATATACACATTATATATACATATATGCACATTTCAACTATGTTCACCATATACATACATTTGGTATGATTATACATCAAACATTTATGTACAAAAACATGTATGAACAAAACAGGCTAAATTAACTCAAGTCGGTCGCACGTTGGGTGATCTAGTCAGTATGAGGGGTCAGGGGCCATGAGAATGTTTGCGTGTTGAGGGTTGGTTTTTGGTCTCGAATGTAGATGGATTCTTTTATTTTTCTGTCAGGGCCGTCCGAAGCGCGAGCAAGAATACATACTTTTAGATTTAGAGATGTCAGAGGGGTGGTTAAATGTTTGTTTTGGTGGATGCCGAATGGTGAGTCCATACGTTTATTTCTAGCATCACCGAGATGCTCGTTGAAACGCTTTCTGATGGCGCGCCTGCTCTCTCCGATATAGAAGGACTGATCCTGAGGACAGAGCGTACAGTCGATCCTGTATATCGTGTTTTTTGAGTGGCATCTTCCCGCGAGCCCTGCGTGGCATGCGTTACAGTGTCTGCCTCCACCTGGACAGGGAGGGGTGCTGTGGGCCGACCTGATCAGTTTATTCCCGACTGTTTCTCCCCCCTTCCATGCCACCTGGAAATTGATCCTACTGTTATTAACTATACCATGTACTTTTTTACACAGTTTATCGTCAACAAAAGGCAGTACAAGTGGTGTTTTTTTCCTGTTTTTGTCGCGCTGACGATGTGTGTCTGTTCCCCTCCTGTTGTATGTTTGAATCGCCTCTTTTCTTGTTTTTCGAAGTATGGCAGGTGGATATCCGTTGGCGCGGAAAAGTCTGTCGATCTTCTCCAGACTGCGGTTTGTGGGGTCTCCCGGTGATGACAGTCTCAGTGCCCGCAGAAACTGGGACCTAGCTGTAGCTCGTTTCACTGACATGGGCTGGGCAGAGTCAAAATGGAGGATCACGTTGGCTGACATCGGCTTAATGAAAAGTTCTGTCGTGTACCGTCCTGTCTCTGAGATTTTGACGAGTGTGTCCAGGAAGGAAAGGGTCCCTGTGTTGCCCGTGTGCTCTAGAGTAAACTGAATTGATGGGTGGACGCTGTTAATAAATTCAAAATACTCTAGGAGGCTAGGGAGTCCGTGTGGCCAGACTCCGAAAACGTCATCTATATACCGTAAGTAGAGAGACGGCTGTGCCCTTGTTGTGCTAAGGAATGCGGATTCTAGGGTATGCATAAAAGCTATGGCCAGCGGCGGTGCTACACGGCTGCCCATGGCTACACCTGTTTGCTGCCTGAAGTATTGTGACCCAAATCGCACAAAGTTCTGCGTCAGACAGTGCTTCAAAAGGAGTTCAATGTCTGCCAGGGTCATACCAAATGTGTTTACTTGCTGAGCGTGTTCACGAAGCATGGACATACAGGCCTGGATACCGTCATCCACTGGGATATTGCCATATAGGTTAACTACATCCACACTGAAGAGTATAGTACCTGGTTCAAAGCCCTCGGGATATTTGTCCTTTACTTTATCTAGGAACTGGGTCGTGTTTTTTAAGTGAGCTGGAACAAAGGGCAGCAGTTGAGTTACCACTCTCTCTAGGATCCAGGTAAGCTTGTCGACAGGGTCGTCACAGGCTGATACAATTGGCCTGAGTGGAATATCGACTTTATGGTCTTTTGGCAGACCGTATAACTCTGCTGTACGAGAGCACTGGGGAAGAATACTCTTGACGACCTTGTCCTCAAGCTTACCATCTAATGACTCATGGATGACACGTTTGGTTATGGCCTCTAGTTTCGGTGTTGGATTTCTCGGTACTACTTCATACTGCTGCGTGATATTCTGCATTTTGGAAACATAGTCATCAGTATTCAGGATAACTAACCCCTTGCATTTATCTGAACGCTTTACAACGACGTCTGCGTTATGCGATAGGTCCTTCAGCGATTTTAACTGAGCCTGAGAGTAGTTAAGCTCAGGAGATCTATGGTTTTTATAGGCGGCTAAAATCCGACGTTTTACCTGTCGCAGGGCTAGCTCGAGAGAGAGTGGTAACTCAACTGCTGCCCTTTGTTCCAGCTCACTTAAAAAACACGACCCAGTTCCTAGATAAAGTAAAGGACAAATATCCCGAGGGCTTTGAACCAGGTACTATACTCTTCAGTGTGGATGTAGTTAACCTATATGGCAATATCCCAGTGGATGACGGTATCCAGGCCTGTATGTCCATGCTTCGTGAACACGCTCAGCAAGTAAACACATTTGGTATGACCCTGGCAGACATTGAACTCCTTTTGAAGCACTGTCTGACGCAGAACTTTGTGCGATTTGGGTCACAATACTTCAGGCAGCAAACAGGTGTAGCCATGGGCAGCCGTGTAGCACCGCCGCTGGCCATAGCTTTTATGCATACCCTAGAATCCGCATTCCTTAGCACAACAAGGGCACAGCCGTCTCTCTACTTACGGTATATAGATGACGTTTTCGGAGTCTGGCCACACGGACTCCCTAGCCTCCTAGAGTATTTTGAATTTATTAACAGCGTCCACCCATCAATTCAGTTTACTCTAGAGCACACGGGCAACACAGGGACCCTTTCCTTCCTGGACACACTCGTCAAAATCTCAGAGACAGGACGGTACACGACAGAACTTTTCATTAAGCCGATGTCAGCCAACGTGATCCTCCATTTTGACTCTGCCCAGCCCATGTCAGTGAAACGAGCTACAGCTAGGTCCCAGTTTCTGCGGGCACTGAGACTGTCATCACCGGGAGACCTCACAAACCGCAGTCTGGAGAAGATCGACAGACTTTTCCGCGCCAACGGATATCCACCTGCCATAATTCGAAAAACAAGAAAAGAGGCGATTCAAACATACAACAGGAGGGGAACAGGCACACATCGTCAGCGCGACAAAAACAGGAAAAAAACACCACTTGTACTGCCTTTTGTTGACGATAAACTGTGTAAAAAAGTACATGGTATAGTTAATAACAGTAGGATCAATTTCCAGGTGGCATGGAAGGGGGGAGAAACAGTCGGGAATAAACTGATCAGGTCGGCCCACAGCACCCCTCCCTGTCCAGGTGGAGGCAGACACTGTAACGCATGCCACGCAGGGCTCGCGGGAAGATGCCACTCAAAAAACACGATATACAGGATCGACTGTACGCTCTGTCCTCAGGATCAGTCCTTCTATATCGGAGAGAGCAGGCGCGCCATCAGAAAGCGTTTCAACGAGCATCTCGGTGATGCTAGAAATAAACGTATGGACTCACCATTCGGCATCCACCAAAACAAACATTTAACCACCCCTCTGACATCTCTAAATCTAAAAGTATGTATTCTTGCTCGCGCTTCGGACGGCCCTGACAGAAAAATAAAAGAATCCATCTACATTCGAGACCAAAAACCAACCCTCAACACGCAAACATTCTCATGGCCCCTGACCCCTCATACTGACTAGATCACCCAACGTGCGACCGACTTGAGTTAATTTAGCCTGTTTTGTTCATACATGTTTTTGTACATAAATGTTTGATGTATAATCATACCAAATGTATGTATATGGTGAACATAGTTGAAATGTGCATATATGTATATATAATGTGTATATATAGAAATGTGTATATATGGTGAACATAGTTGTATAAGTAAGTGTTTCGAGATGTGTCAGTGTACATGCGTCTATACATAACAACATGTATTACGTGTCTGATGTCTGTTATATATGTATATTTTGTACATAAAATTGACCTGTAAATAAGTTTAAATATGTATGTCCGGTATCTAACTTATACGATAATGATTACTATCAAATAATGTATATAATGTGTACTTTGTCATATATGTTACGTATATATATATTTATATGTGCATATGTGTATATGTATGTATGTATGTGTATGTATGTATATGTATGTAGGTATGTATGTATATGTATATATATATATATATATATATATATATATATATATATATATATATATATATATATATATATATATATATATATATATATGTATATGTATATATGTATATATGTATGCATATATATATATATATATATATATATATATATATGTGTATATGTGTGTATATGTATGTATGTATGTATGTATATATATATATATATATATATATATATATATATATATATATATATATATATATATATATATATATATATATATATATATATATATATATATATATATATATATATATATATATATATATATATATATATATATATATGTATATATGTGTGTATATGTGTATATATATATGTATATATATATATATATATATATATATATATATATGTATGTATGTATATGTATATGTATATGTATGTATGTAAGCTATTGATGTATATAATGTATATTTAGTCATGCCTATCTGTTACGTGTATCGATAAATAATATGTAGATAATCATCTTAGATCATAAGAAGCAGGCTCGAAAAATGTCAGTGGCCTTTCAAACATCGCATGTGCTTACGATTCTTTTACTGTGATTTGCTGATTGTGATTGTGTTTAAAAAAATATGTATTGCTGAAGAAGCCGCAACGGCGAAATATTCAATATAACTTTTGGCATTTTATATCTTTTAATTAGTATGAGGTTACTGGTTATCTTATTCGATTTGAACATTACATTGTATGTATTGCATTGTATGTATTGTGTCACTGTATGGGGGGGTGAAACGCAGAAGAAGAAAAAAACGTTTACAGGTCCTTAATCACTGTGCTCGCGTCGTGTTTTGCGCCCGCAAATCAGAACATGTTTCCCCACTTCTTGAGGAACTGCAGTGATCAACAATTGAGATGCGCGTATGTGAGCGGGACATCGCAATGCTTTATCGTATATTCCATCACCGTTATGCGTCCCGGTGCCTGCGAGACTCCATCAGCCATCGCCGTGACCCGTCCGTCAGGCACACTCGGGCCACAGTCGCTGGACTGCTGCAGCTTCCACGTGTGCGCACCGAGTTGGCTATACGGTTCTTTGGATACAGGGCGCTCTCACTGTGGAGTGGAGCATGGTCCCTGCAGATGTTAACGAAGCCAACAGCTCGGCTGGCTGTAGAAGGGAAGCAGAGACCGGGCTGAGGGCGCCGGGCCATGCCGAGTGGTTGGAATGTTATTATATTCGCGGCCTGTCTCTGAATCTTTATACTCGTATTTTAATGTATTTTATTTTGTATTTTATATTTATTTTATTATTTTGTATTTTGTATTTTATTATGTATCTTATTCCATACTTTGTATTGACTCGTGGTCATAAGAGCCTATTCGAAATAAATGAAATATGGAGACCATTCGAATTTGGAGCCCATTCGAAATAAATGAATTTAAAAAATGAAATAAATGAATTTAAAAAATGAAATAAATGAAATATAATATCAACGCCACCGTGTCGAACAGCCAGACCTTTTTTAAAAGAAGTAATTGGGTTCCTGCCGGTCACGAATACGTGTCATTTAGCGATCAGCAGTCGTGGGTCCCACGTTTGAGGCAGAGCTCCTCACTTGGGAATAGGATGTCCTCACCGGCCGGGTGATGCAACCCAAGTCAATTAACCTATGCGAGTAACTGGACAGTGAACTATCCAGTAGGCGATATAACAGCTGCCAATTATAGTAAAATATAGACGTAATAGATCAAATTGACGTTGAATACCTAATTCAACGTTAACTTAACTTTGGTAGTGAATGTAATAACTAGAAAACACCGTAATTCTTAACATCACACTGTATTATTACCTGCACACCATGCTACCGCTACGAAAATATGTGCGAAGAGCAACTTTCAATAGACCAAAGTGCATGACAATCGTATTTCTACTGAAATTCATCGTATGGCACTTGGTCTCCTATTTTCCGAGTGGGATGGCAATCTACTGAAGTGAACAACCCACCATTGCCTCAATCTTGCTGAAATATCTCGCGTAAATTACGCTTCATGACACCAAATGTCTGCACATTCTTCTGAGTCACTGAGTGTTGTATTAATGGGGTAATATTTAGGCTCGAAGCGGTTCCATTTCATTGCTTGACAGCCCCGATGGCAAGCTAAGTGGCAGAACTATCGAGTCCATTACTAGAAAGCCGCGGCTTCTTGCCAAAGAAATGAAGTCGCTTTGTCCGAGATGGAGGGAAGTGAACGGCCTTCAGTTGGCTATTGAATCGGTTACGGTGCTACTTCACAGCCACTTAAGTCTAATGGAAATACGACAACTGAATATAATTGTTATTTAACGGCACGAGAAAAAAAATCGTCAAGGCTATCGATAAATGACTGATTTTTATCCATTATTTTCCAATATGGTTCTCTAGCAAATAAACTATAAGATTGTTAACATTATTGGCTACCCGATTTGACATCTGTTTATCATCGTAAATCATCGCAGGCTGGTTGCACCACATGATTCTGCCGACCTCAGCCGATAAATGATGATGCACCCGTGACAGGCCTGTAGCCACATTGAGTGGGGTTGTGCGGTACAGCCTAACCGCACAGGCAGGATACATGCAGTGACATCTAGTGGTTGGATTACGAAGCGTCTTCCATAATGAAAAGTGCAGTGCGGTACAGCCTATCCCTACAGACAGCATACATGGAGTGACATCTAGCGGGAGGATACCGAAGCTTATTCTTTCTTCATGACAATGGACTAGTTGCAGGTTGTTTGGTGAATATTTGCAAAACAATAAGAAAAATGTGCTGATGAACGCGATACACACCATTTTGCATCAAAACCAATATTTCGCGAGATATTTATATGTAAAAGTGAATCATGTATAATAAATAGCACTTGATGTAGATGTAGCACCCCTCCAATAGCATGGTGACGTCAGACGGCAATAGTGAACCGGCAGCCACCGGAAAATCAGAGCGTTTCCAGGCGTTTCCCGTGGAAAATATAAATGTTTAGGCGTTTTCCTCTGACACCAAACTGCTCAGAACTTTGTGGAGATTTATTCTGTGCATATTCAAAACACAAACCGTCATCTTAAAATCCTCTACAGCACATGTTCGAGATAAGCTCCGTTTCGGCTGAGGCGCAGCCCTGCCCTCCGCCTCAGACTCACCACTGCTTACGGGCGAATGTCGGAGGGGATGTCCTGCACTGCAGCTCCCACGGCTCTCTGTAGTTGCTTCCTGGTCTGGAGATTCTTCTTAAACACCTATAACGATTTTAGGTACCTCCACAGGAAGTAGTCAAAAGAGCTCAGATCTGGAGACTGCCCTCACTGAAACACTGCCCAAGAAACCACTTGCAAAATGCGACCGTGCCCTCAATGTTCTTCTGAAATAGCTTATGTCGGGTCCAGAGGTTGTATGAATAGAGATGACTGATCCTCCCTAGGCTCCGTTTGGCTGTAGCGATCCGTTAAAATGCCTTTTGAACTTCCGTTATGATTGTTGATTTTATCGCAACTCGCAAGGTAGAATACCACAATTTAGTTATATGCTTGTTTCTATAAAGCTGCGTGATTACAAATGAAATCACATCTGATTAAATTATCCGTTTCACGTGCTTTAATTTGCGTGCGACAAGTATGCTGTTTACTTTTCTGTTGAACCTCTATATTAAAAAGAAATGCGTCAACCGCGTTGCTCAAGACTACCTCAGGTAGTCTTGATCGCCTGAACTATTGCCATCTGACATCACGACCAATCAGAGAGCAGAATTATAAATAACGTAAATGTACTTAATTATTTTAAATAAGGACAATTCGGAGATATTTATAGGAAATTTACACTCTATAAAATATGTTATATTCATTTGCTTTTCAACAAATACACACAAACAGTGGGTAGGTAACCTGCAACTAGTTCATTGTCATAGGAAATGAAGCGATCAAATCATAGGAACTGTTAACATCGTCCAGTGTCCAGTTTACGATAATAACGCCGGATTACGTAGAAATACATCATATTTTTGTTTTGTAACAAAACAATGTTATGCATCAAGTAAAGCAAACTAATTTATTTGGCATTGAATATTGAGTAACTAACCCACAATTTGTTTACTAAACGCACAAAACGTATTTCACCTGAGTCTTTTTCCACGTATTTATATTTTTGAATAAATACTAGAGTGAAGGGGATTTTTTTTGTCGCGCTAAAATCTAGTTAGGGGAAGTGGGAACGCAATCAACATTGTCCGGACAAATCCGCAAGATACTCCATCTTTACATTAATTGAGGTAATGTTAAAAGTTCTATGAATGGGATGGTGAAGTCCTTTTGCGCTAGTCTTTCTAATCTTCACAACAAGTTGGTAAAACAGTTATTTATCTATTGCCTCTACAGTTAAACTTCGACAGTCTGTGCAAAAAAAAACGGTTGAATAATACGTGCATCCATATTCATCACGCGATATGTTTTTAATTAAAAACTAAGACTTAAAAAAACTATAATAATTAGAAACTAAGACTTCTAGGCGAGGTTCTTGTCCTGCATCGCAGTCGCCCCTTTGGATACCTTTCGCCAGAGGAACGAATTGAGGTAAACTAGGACAGTTAAAGGCGTTCCGGATGCCGGTTGTCGGTGTTTTATTATTATTGTTCTCTGACATGCGATGGCACTGAGTAGTTAGGGACGGAGCAGACGGAGCAGGGACCGGGACACTGACGGATCAAGGGTTCAAGTTTCGGGGGGGGCATCCGCTCTACATTTTCATCAGAGAAAAGTTGTTGACCGGGAGAAGGTGTCGGGTCGTCTGCGTGCGCGAAAAGTCGTTGATCGGGAGGGGGGAGGTGTCGGGTCCTCAGTGTGAAATAATCGTTGACCGGGGAGGGGAGTTTTTCCCTAATTATCACTTAGTTTAGCCAATGCAGGAACGCGCGGGGGGATACTTGTATTGAATGTACCCCTTCCCGTTCCTATGGCAGGGGCTTTTGTACCTAATGACCCCCCCCCCCTTGGATCCGCCAGTGGCCGGGGAACAGGGAAGACAGCAGGCGGACTATTTATCTACCATCAACGCTCAAATATAGAAATAGCAGGAATTATAGTATGCTCATGGCATGAAAATCGCCTTTTAACATTATAATGCTTCCAATGTAACACAAGTCTGTGGAACCAAAGACAAAGTTGGTGGGGTCAAAACTCCCCCCGCTGAATACGAACCTCTGCCCATGGCGCCAACACGCCGTTATCTCTCTGCCCTTGCTCTTCTGCCACGTCAACGTCCCTCTTCTTCTCTCTCTCTCTCTCTCTCCTCCTACACGCACCTCTGGGCAAACCATCTTCTCGTCCTTAACGGGCAATTTGACGCAGATCTCCATCTGGCGACCATTACGGCTCCATCGCCGGCGGCCCATTACGCCTCTTCTCATTGCGTTAAAGCGTTTCACGGGCGGTAATGAAGTTGAAGGGCTCACGTTAGCCACGCTCGCTGGCGCGCCGGATATGTCTCAATTGTCGGACAAACAAAATGGCGGCCGCGGAGAATGGAGCGCCGTCCGCCGGATGCGGAGATGGTCCCGAGATTGGGCGGTAGCAGGCGGGCTATTGTGCTGAGGAATGGCGGCTTTGTGTGCCGTGTGCGCCAGCAGTGTCTCGAGACGCTCGAGAGCTTTGCGGCTGGCTGACAGATGGCGGCCCATTCGTCGGCCGGATGACGGCCGTAAACAGTCGGTAAGTGCGCCAATAAAGGCGGGAATGATGCAGTTATGGACGCGAGAATCGCCGTATTGAATCGGACAGCTTCTCCGTGCGGGCTGGCGAGCCAAAGCAGGGCATTAGGCGCGCTGTCGGCGAGGAAATGACAGCGGGTATTTTCGAATACGATAGAGTACGCTAAGGATAAGAGGAAGAGTTTATGGTTTGCAGAATTATCTAAGGAAAGTAAGGCCGAACAAGGCAGAAAGACCTGATGAAATACATGCCAGACTTTTAGGAGAATCTGAAAGAGGGTTGTCAGTTCCATTACCCATAATATTTTCGAAATCACTTGCAGAGACTAAAATTCCACCTGATTGGAAAAGGGCAAATGTTGCTCCTATTTAAAAAAGGAGATAAAAGTAAAGAGGAAAAGTATAGACCGGTTAGTCTGACCTCATTGGTCTGCAAGGTGCTTGAATCAATCATCAAAGATAAGATTGTTGAATTCTTGGAGCAAAATGAATTAATCAAGGATACCCAGCATGGCTTTAGGAAGGGCCGTTCTTGTTTAACTAATCTTCTGGAGTTTTTGGATGTTGCAACAGATAGCTTTGATCAGGGTAAACAGATAGAAGTATCTTCTCTTGATTTCAGTAAAGCATTCGACAAAGTCACAATAAAAGACTAAGGTTACATACATACATACATACATACATACATACATACATACATACATACATACATACATACATACATACATACATACATACATACATACATACATACATACATACATACATACATACATACATACATACATACATACATACATACATACATACATACATACATACATACATACATACATACATACATACATACATACATACATACATACATACATACATACATACATACATACATACATACATACATACATACATACATACATACATACATACATACATACATACATACATACATGCATACATACATACATACATGCATACATACATACATACATACATACATACATGCATGCATGCATGCATGCATGCATACTTCTCAACTGGACGAGAAAATAGCGGCCAGCAAGCTGCCAGTCGGAACTGAAGCTCGAACAAACGTTTTTGTTTTACATGTAGGAAGAACACTTCATATGGTATCAATTTAAAATCCAATCTACACTCTATTTCGCCGCAAATGGTTGTCAAAAATGACGCGTTACTTTTGTGGAAATAACTTTTGGGACGCGTGACAGCGGTGTGTACAAAATTAATGTGTGATTCTCACGAAGGTCCCAATGCTTTGCTGGCACTAGGCCCAAATAATAATGTTTTTGACGTGTCAATATTTTGATCCAGCCCAATAGAAATGGTATTGGGAAAATGACTGATTTACAAACGGCAATTATGAAGCACTGGACAACAGTGATGGGATGAATGGCACATGAATCTGTGCATTGTGCATTGTGGCAATACAGTTGCAGCCACCTAGATGTTCAATAATTCTCTATTCTCTTGGAAATTGATACAATATTGCTTTATAAGTGCATCAAATTTGTTTATCCCTTGGCTCACCTGAACCCATTTTTTTACTCAAATTTAAATAACTGTAATAAAATATTGATGCAGTAAAAGCATGGGTGAGTAATTTTGTTAAAAAAAAAATACTTTTTTCATAATAATTTCATGTAATTACATTACAAAATTAATTTTATTTACTTGCAAAATATAAACTTGAAAATTTACAAATGTTATCCTAAGAAAATGACAGAAACATATTTGATGTAATTGCCACGTGATGGCGTCTCAATCTTTCCCGAAAAAAACTTACGTTAACAGTTTGGTTGTGACCGAGGTGGATGGAATAAACAGTTGTGTATCAGATGGTGTGATTATTTTTGGAGACTGGCCATTTTCCATGGGGACTAGGTGTTTTTAGTGAAATGTTGTCAATAATTGTGTCTATTTTTGTTATCCTTAAAGGGATATTGCCAGCTCCGGAGGATTTCTAAAAAGTAAAGTAACTTAAATGAATGGTGGGGATCAAGAATCGTGTATGCTCAAGCTCAAACTTGCTTCTGCAGCACCTAAAGCAGGGTATCGGCAATTTAATTTTTATTCATTTCTGACTCCAAAACGTTGGTCCCAGCTGTGCTCAGTATTCATTATGGCCGCTTTCATCCAGTTTGGCTGTGAAATTGACGCCCGCCCAAAGCCGAAGCGTCCGAATTCGCCGAGACTTGACCTTGAAAAGTCTATCTGTGTTATAAGGTAAGGTATTGGTCACAAATCCCCTACGGCCCCAAAGTCGACCCATAGCCATTCTTGCTGCTTTATTCATGTTGTATTATGAAAGAGGCTATGGTTGTTGAAAATATAATCAACTGTATACGCATTTTAATTTTAAAGTGCACTGACAGAATGGTGATGTTGAGTTCTCAATATTCAAAAGCAAATCATAGTCCGCAAAGAAGTCATTCTAAATAGTGTTGAGGGACTCCAATTTTACGAATGTGTGCCAATCATGAGTGGTGCAATTGTTTTTTAATCTAATGGAGTGAGTTTCGGGAACCAAATTCTGCAGGTGAAATCGGACACGCTTAATCTACCGATACACACCAACAACTCCATATTGGCCTGCGAGGTGGCAATATCCCTTTAAGTACAGTGCCTATGACAACCTCCGCCCACTTAACATAAAAAAAATTGATGCGTCAATAAATTGATTTTTTGGACCTAGTGCCAGCAACTGAATGGCAATTGTACAATACAAATAAAACAAACTATAGGTAGATACCTAGGTGAGAGAGGTACTTCTAGCTCAAACCTTATCAGACGTATCTGCCCCCTCCCGGATTTTCTCAATAACCTGAAAACTATGATAGATATCAACGTGACACTGTTAGTGCCTTATGCTCCATCAAATTGAAGTATTTTCACCAGCTTTCAATGACATTGATGCAGTATTTGCGGAGATAATGACGTTTTAATGACGTCATGTCATGCCATTTTTGGTGGAAAAACGATAAATGTTTGGAATATTTTAGAAAATAGAGTTTTAAAGCAAATTGCAAGTACAAAACGTCAAAAGAAAGGATTTTTTTTCTCTTCAAATTGGCTATCTCGGATTTTCGAACTTTTGGGTTTTTGAACCCTAAAAATGAAAAAATATGATTTTTTTTGTGAATTTGAAAAGTGAATTTCTTAAGCTCGACTACCAAAATAAGGTGACCGGCCTAAGTCAGCGGGAAAAAATAAGGGTACTTTTTGTCACAAAAAGTTGTCCCCCCTCTCAAAACAAAACTGACGGCTGGATCCGCCAGTGAGTTGCAGTGGCATGACTGTTCATTAACCACAGTCCACACAGGCACGTAGCCAGGATTTCATCCAGGGGGAGGCGCCTCGAAAGGGCCCCCTTCCCGAGCGTTGAAAAGGCCCCCTTCCCAAGCGTTGAAAGGGCCAAACAAAACGGATGAAAAGGCACGTTACAAGGATGGAGAATGCAGTATGACAGGTATGGCATGGGCCATATCAACTTTTAGGAGCTGGAGTTAGCAAACTGCCATATCAACTTTGGAACCAGCGACACCAATTTGGAACCAGCTATACCAACTTCGAATAATTTTTAGGCTTAAGACCTGAAACTCTTAAATGAATTGCGCCACGTGGCGATAAAATTTTGAATCTTATGCCCTGGATATGGATTTTGTCCTCTATGACCTCTAAAATTGTTGTTTTTTGCGTTGAAGAGTGCGGTAAAAAAGTGATACGCGAACTATTTTCCCCAATTATATAGGAAAGTAGCAACATATAAACCAAAACATAAATGTGCCGCCAAACGGTGCGAATTTATCATTCTGTTTTAACCCGTATACAATTGAATGTGTACTGCAATTGCGCCGCAGAGCGGCGCGAAAAATTTGATTTTATTCCCTGGATAACTATATTCTTACTGTTGAATGTGCTTGAGGTGTGTACTGTTTGAGGTGCTTGCAATTTGAGGGCAGTGTCATGTGCTCAAAGTTGGAAGGGCAAAAGACACTCTGCCCCCCCCCCTTGAAGTTGGGGGACATGTCCCCCTCCCCTCCCTCCCTCCTCCCTCCCTCCTCCCCCCCCCCCCCCCCCCTCCCCCTCCCCCTCCCCCTCCCCCTCCCCCTACCCCTACCCCTCCCCCTCCCCCTCCCCCTCCCCCTCCCCCTCCCCCTCCCCCTCCCCCTCCCCCTCCCCCTCCCCCTCCCCCTCCCCCTCCCTCCCCTCCTCCCACCCGTGGCGGAGCCCATGCGTGACGCATTAACGTTAGGAAGGAATCTCCGGTAAACAAAATATTGCAGATCTTTGTGGTATCCAATCCATGATAGGCTGTTAGCCCACAGTGTCATATATAGCGTGACGCCGTATCATAGGCTGTTAGCCCACGGCGTCATATATAGCGTGCTGCCGTATCATAGGCTGTTAGCCCACAGCGTCATATATAGCGTGCTGCCGTATCATAGGCTGTTAGCCCACGGCGTCATATATAGCGTGCTGCCGTATCATAGGCTGTTAGCCCACAGCGTCATATATAGCGTGCTGCCGTATCATAGGCTGTTAGCCCACGGCGTCATATATAGCGTGCTGCCGTATCATAGGCTGTTAGCCCACGGCGTCATATATAGCGTGCTGCCGTATCATAGGCTGTTAGCCCACAGCGTCATACATAGCGTGCTGCCGTATCATAGGCTGTTATCACACAGCGTCATATATAGCGTGCTGCCGTATCATAGGCTGTTAGCCCACGGCGTCATATATAGCGTGCTGCCGTATCATAGGCTGTTAGCCCACAGCGTCATACATAGCGTGCTGCCGTATCATAGGCTGTTAGCCCACGGCGTCATATATAGCGTGCTGCCGTATCATAGGCTGTTAGCCCACAGCGTCATATATAGCGTGCTGCCGTATCATAGGCTGTTAGCCCACGGCGTCATATATAGCGTGCTGCCGTATCATAGGCTGTTAGCCCACGGCGTCATATATAGCGTGCTGCCGTATCATAGGCTGTTAGCCCACAGCGTCATACATAGCGTGCTGCCGTATCATAGGCTGTTATCACACAGCGTCATATATAGCGTGCTGCCGTATCATAGGCTGTTAGCCCACAGCGTCATACATAGCGTGCTGCCGTATCATTGGCTGTTAGCCCACAGCGTCATACATAGCGTGCTGCCGTATCATTGGCTGTTAGCCCACAGCGTCATACATAGCGTGCTGCCGTATCATTGGCTGCTAGCCCACAGCGTCATACATAGCGTGCTGCCGTATCATTGGCTGTTAGCCCACAGCGTCATACATAGCGTGCTGCCGTATCATTGGCTGCTAGCCCACAGCGTCATACATAGCGCGCAGCCGTAGCATAGTCAATACTCATACACAAATACACGAATACAAATTTTGCAGGTAAAAACTAATACGATAGCGCATAATAAAACTGCCGATTAAAAGAGCGATTCTTACACGCCATCTGAGTCGTCACACAGCGACACTTACCACACACCGTCATGCTCGCCAACAATCGCACTAGCGCTCCGGCATCAATATATCCTACACGCAATTTTTGAAGGAGCTGGATTTCCTGTTTCCACGGTCATTGTTGTCAAACGCATTCCATTTACGCACGGCGCGGGCAGGCAGTCATCTTGGTCGCCTCCAAGCGGCAACGGTATGTCTGTAATAGTCCGGCAGTGGTTGTTCGTGTTGTTCGCTCGGATACATCGGCTCGGTAAGATATATAAGATCTTTAAGGCGCTGTGGCCCCAGATCTTGGTGTACCATTGAATGTACAAGCACGGAGTCTCTGTACTCAACTATTGTGCTAAATGGCATCCATCCAAGCTCCCGTCGTGCGGTTGAGATTTGTTCGTGACGATACTTTCTGGTCACGATCCGAGTTGCGAAGTTTTCTCTCTTCGCTTATCTCTATACATCTGTCACATCTGGTATATTCCTGGTAAGGATCGCCAATCCCTGGTAAGGATCACCAATCCCTGGTAAGGATCACCACACTGCAGGAGTTCAAAACGGGGTTAGGCACTCCACCCCCAAGAAGGGTTTGCGAGAGGATTTTAAGAGGACCATTAGCGGTGGAGAACTTTTAACATAAACCAGCCCCATGATTAAAATATAAGTGAATTGTTACAGCAACATTCATTACCACTTCTCATACCAGTAAGGCGCCGTAGTTGGCGATGAACGTGCGAGCGCGAAGAAAATGTATGGTGAATTTCAACTCGATCGGGCAAGTAGTTTCTGAGATACAAAAAAGGGTGAGCACGTGTGCACGTGCAGAGGCACCCCACCCCTGACTTGTGGGAAAGTGGCGGCTAAGAGGTCCCTAACCACACACAAATATCAACACAATCGGCGCAGCCGTTCCTGAGATATAGAATAGGGTGGGCACGTGCGCACGTGCAAAGGCACTCCACCCCTGACTTGTGGAAAGGCGGCGGCTGAGAGGTCCCTAGACCCTAACCAACCACAAATTAGAACACAATCGGCTCAGCCGTTCCTGAGATATAGAATAGGGGTGTGCACGTGCGCACGTGCAGAGGCACCCCACGCCTGACTTGTAGGAAACATGCGGCCGAGAGGTCCCTAACCACACACCAAATTTGAACACAATCGGCTCAGCCGTTCCTGAGATATAGAATAGGGGTGTGCACGTGCGCACGCGCAGTCACCCCAACCTCTAACTTGTGGGAAAGTGGCGACTGAGGGGTCCCTAACCACACACCAAATTTGCACATAATCTGCCCAGCCGTTGCGAGGTTTTTACGAGAAAACACTTTTCAATACCCCTCACGCGGCACGCGCCACGCGCAGTGGTAGTCACCCACATGAATCGGCACTGGTCTCAAACAGGGTAGGTTGGATGGGGGCTTCTCAGCAAAGAACCCGCTTGTCAATCGGACGTGCGGTTGCAGAGATATGAGCTTCTCAAAAGCGTCGCCACGGGGCGGGTTGGGCCGGGCAGGGTCGGGCCTCTCATATTCAGATTGTTCCCATACACCACGGAAGGACGAGCGCTTCGCTCGCTCGTAATGACTCAAGGCTATTTTCAATATTATTTTCGAGACCGCAGATTTGCCCCAGCCCAGCACGCCTGTAGGGTCGCCAGCAGAAGACGTTTGAGAACCACTGCCGTATTGGGCTGACCAGCAACTGCAATAGCCGCCTCACTGATGTGCCCACATCACTGATGTGGAAGTTGCCGCAAGTCAAATATACAGCACGTCTGGTAACCATCCTCGAACGCGTTGAAAGGGTGCAGCTGAGAACAGCCACAGTCAACAATGGCATCGGACGGTGATCCGCTGGCTGTGACCGCCAGATGGCAGGAAAACGGGGCAGATTCATTACCGTAATGTTCATCAGGTAAAAATGGTGAAAATATGGTCACGGGAGTTGCCAGGCAGTTCTAGGGATGTGATAAATAGTCCTTGTATTTGTTTTTTATTTGACAACATGCATACATATTTCATGTCGGTAGAGTCGGAGAGACATATAATATTGATCGTGGAGGTTTTGACTAGATGCGCGTCTCTGCAGATATGAAATGTCACAAGTGTTGCGATTATTTTGTTAATCCAAGGTAATGTTAGCGACAGAGCTGTGGAATCTAGTCGCTACCATTTTTCCTTCTAACCCTTCAACAGTGAGATTTATTCCCCAATAAGACAGCGACTTAATAAGTTGAATGATAGCATGTGTTGATTGTTAAGAATTGTATTCATGTGAAGCTTAACAAAGTGTTACATTTAATTGGTTGATAATGTAATTAAAAAGTAATTTTCCGCTGCAGTTTTTCCACAAGTTTTTTACAACGAAGTTCTTTCCAACATCCAAACATCGTATCGTTCAGACTCGCTTTGAAGAAAAAACTTGACAATATCTGACTAAATATTCCTTATAATAGCCGTTTTCATGAAGGATTATTGCGCTGAAGGAAACAAATCTGAAAAGTTTCTGAAAAGTTGTAAAATGTTTTGGTATAAAAGTCTTAGTATATTACACATTCCAAGAAATAAATTACTGATTTAGGCGATATTATCACTTCAATAGTTATGGAAACATTTATTGAGCTCATAACAAGTTTATGATACAAAATTGACCGTTTTTAAAGAAAATATGCGTGTATGTAGAGTCCATTCGTTCAGTTTAACATACTAAGTTTCAGTCAGTGGAAATCATCACAACTGACCTATCAATACTGATCTTGCTTATTACCACCAAACCGCAATTGTGTCAACATATTATATTCTTGCCAACATATTAAAAAATTCTGAGGGACATTTTAAGCCCAAAATCGCATGTAAAAGTTGTGTAGTTAAGGAATGGATCGTCGAAACTGTTCAAAACTTTAAAAACTTTTTAAAAGTTTCGCACAATAATCCTTCGTGAAAACAGCTATTATGTTCCTTATATTTATATTGGGATAACATTTATATTCCGCAATGGTCAGGTCACATCACTTTGACTTGTTCAGCTAAAAATTAACGCTAAGGTTGGTCCATCCTTCAATACGTATCCGCACGCACAAATATGTGCTTCAGCAGGCCAGGAGAGGACCGCGAGGGCTGAATGGCCCAGCACTCCTCTCCTGGCCTGAGTGGTCCTCCTCCTCCTCCTCCTCCCCCCCCCCCCCCCCCCCCCCCCCTCTGGGAAGAGTAATGGCTCGACTTCCTCCGTTACGCCTCCCTGGTCTGATTACCCTCTTTATTCAAATGCACCGCACTAACCATAATGTCCACACAGACATCGTTTGGCGCGCTTTTTCGTCGCATTTGGCGCGTTTTGCGCGATCGCGCCATAAACATTTCCGCGCGGCGTCCCGCGGCGTTCCCGGCGCGATCAGCATACACAACGACGCACCGCCGCGCGCGGCCAAATGGTGCGCGCGCGACACTAGCGGCGCGCCGCCTCTGCGCCATTATCGTCGGCCGGAAATGACGGCGGCATTTCCGGCGCGCCTCTTCAATCTGGCGCGGCTTCCGAGCACCGCTATGGCAATATCGGCCTGATGTGATTCGTCCGTACTGATTTTTCCGGCGGGGCGCGGCGGAGGGGGGCGGAGGGGGCGGAGGGGGCGCCGGGGGCTGGGGAGGCATGGGGATGAGGTGGAGGGGGCAGGGGGCGGAGCGGGGCTATAGGGAGGGAGGGAGCGCCGGGGATGCGTCGGGGCGCCGCTCCTCGCCGCCGCTGCACCGGAAAGCGCGCCGGAACTGCGTCGAGTTTGTGTCGGCAAACAAGAGTGGTGCGCATCCGTCGTTGGACGTCTGGCGATCTGAATGGTGGGACCGAGGAGAGGGGGGGGGGGACAAACAAAAGACAACCGTGTTCAGCTGGAATGGTGGCCGGGTGCGATCTGGGGTGGCGCTGGTGTCGCGAGAAGGGTCTCAGAGAGGCAAAGGTAAATGTGCGTCATCTTCGGTTAAGGTAGTGTGTGTAGACATTAACAATGCACGCATGTATGGCTAATATAATTTAAATAAAAAAGGTGTTTGGGTTCATAAAGAACTGCATTCTTGCTGCTCCGCAAGGTACGATGAAAACCACAAGAAGAACCTTAGCTGTTAGCCCAATGTGTTGCAAAGCAGTGGAGATATGATAAAGCTCCATGCTCTCTTAGATCGTTGATTTAATATGCATAATACATCGTATTATGTATTGCAGTTGAGACAGGTTTGAAACATACAGGAACAATACAATCCGATAAACGCGTTTCGACACAAAGTCTTCCTCAGTATCGGTTTCGTAAAATAACACAAAGATTACAAGATATATACCAAGGAACGCATCGCAGTTTCATCGTCTTGATTTCTCTTTAGAATAATCATGTGACACATTTCATACAGTACCGCCTTGGACAGATCGTCTCGAAAAATAAATAAATACGTATACAAATATAGATGACATCCTAACGAACCGCTTTTTATCTAATACCGAATGCTGCCGCTGATTTTGCCCATTTCATAGACCCAACCCTAATATTAATAGTTTCGTTCATGGCAATATATGCTGCTTCGGTGGCTTTTCTATTTTCCCTATTTTTGCAGGAGGCCAAAATCCCGGCTCCATTCCAATTTGGCAAATGGTTGGTTTTCTCTGCATGGACTACAAACGCGCTGTGTTCCATGTAGTTTCGAATGTCCCGTTTATGTTCTTTAAATCTTGTTTCAATCCCCCTCCCAGTTTCACCTATATATGCTTTATTACAAGCCCCGCATGGTACTTTATAAACGACACTCTTTTCCTGAGTCTTTTCTTGCTTCTTTTTTGCCAACATATCACCCACCTTTTCCCCTGACGTAAATGCTACTTTAAAGCCCGTAGTTTCGAGCTGGCTAGCAATCGTTTCGGCTGGCCTCGAAATCGGTATCGTTAAGTATCGTTCGTCCTTTTTCTTTGTCTTCCCTACCGTAGACTTTTTGCGTATGTTTAAAGCTTTTTGTTTTAGATTTAGCAGAAATCCCTTCGGATATTTCAGCTTTGTAAAAGATGAAACTATATGCTCAATCTCTTCATCGAGGTATTCTTTACTACAAATGCGAAAAGCTCTCAGAAAAAAACAGCGCGTTTGTAGTCCATGCAGAGAAAACCAACCATTTGCCAAATTGGAATGGAGCCGGGATTTTGGCCTCCTGCAAAAATAGGGAAAATAGAAAAGCCACCGAAGCAGCATATATTGCCATGAACGAAACTATTAATATTAGGGTTGGGTCTATGAAATGGGCAAAATCAGCGGCAGCATTCGGTATTAGATAAAAAGCGGTTCGTTAGGATGTCATCTATATTTGTATACGTATTTATTTATTTTTCGAGACGATCTGTCCAAGGCGGTACTGTATGAAATGTGTCACATGATTATTCTAAAGAGAAATCAAGACGATGAAACTGCGATGCGTTCCTTGGTATATATCTTGTAATCTTTGTGTTATTTTACGAAACCGATACTGAGGAAGACTTGTGTCGAAACGCGTTTATCGGATTGTATTGTTCCTGTATGTTTCAAACATCGTATTATGTTGGCTAGTGTAACAATACGCATTTATATATGTCCATAATATTTGTTATCATATGATTTGACATCGGTAATTAATATTTTGTTTTTGTTTTCGTCAGGCAGCAGCTACCCTGCAAGTTTGCCAAACCAGAGATAGGTCCCAATTCAATAACGAGCTAAATGAGATAAACAATAAACGATTTGGAGTTGGATGAGCTGAACAATACCCACTCCACGGGGCTGGTTTATCCAGAAGTTTCAGCTTATTATTAACATTTACTTAGCCTGATTAACTTGCTAATGACATACACCTACTTCATTACTTGAGGATAATTACAGAACGGTAATCATCCCGACCGGCGCGCAGAAGGGCGGGAGTTCCGGCTTAATCGGCCGGAAAATAGACCCAGATGTCGCAGCCTGTTAGGGTGAAAATGAGACGTCCTATTTACGGTGCGGAGGACTCTTCAAATCACAAGGGCTCTTCAGTACCGTGCTGAGATCAAAAGTGTAAACAAATAAAACAAAACGATGCCGGCGAGCTCCACTTGGCCTTACTGGAGAGAAACTACTTTTTCTTCAGCTAGTGATTTTTCAGCGCCATCGTGGAAAATACCGGACCTGAGATGTATTCAGAGAGGCAGAATATTGCATGACAAGCTGTCAGCTGCTTATAATCAAACGCTACAGGGTCACAAGAATAAGGACAGCAATTTTAGTCCAAAATGCCGATCGTCATTTGTAAGATATACTTTGTATTGGCTCGACCTGACCCTTCATCGCGAAGGAAACTGCCACAGGAGTCAGGATATATTCGAAGGTGTTTGTATGAATGTGAATGTGAACAATCGCACTCTACATTTACTTTACATCGACGAGACACAATTCAATTTCAATTCCATCATCAGCCAGATGAACGTGAGACCTAAGAGCGTGTGATTGTCGCGCCGTACCTGACCCATCTGGTCCGGACCGTACCTGACCCATCCGGTCCCGACCGTATCTGACCCATCTGGTCCGGACCGTACCTGACCCATCTGGTCCGGTCACAACCAGCCTCTGCCCCACAGGCATCGTGATCCGCATCGTGACCCCCCCCCCCCCCCCGCATCGTGATCCGCATCGTGACCCCCCCCCCCGCATCGTGATCCGCATCGTGCCCCCCCCCCCCGCATCGTGATCCGCATCGTGACCCCCCCTTCGCATCGTGATCCGCATCGTGACCCCCCCCCCCCCCCCCCCCGCATCGTGATTCGCATCGTGACCCCCCCCCCCCCCCCTTGTAAATATTGTTGAAATGTTGATTTTGCGGATTTTTTCTCCGAAAAAACGGTTATTTTTTTAATTTTGGGGGGGGAAAATCTCAAAATGTCGAAAACCTGAGATAGACATTTTGAATAGAATGCCATTTTCTTGCTTTTCACTTTTATTTTGCAATTTGCTTCAGCGCTCTATTTTCAACGTTTTTCCAACATTTTTCGGTTTTACACGAAAAATGACATGACATGACGTCCCTAAAACGTCATTATCTCCCAAAACACAACACCAATTTCATTGAAATTCTGTTAGAAGACGTCGAATTGATGCAGCATAAGGTACTTAAAGTTTCACGTCAATAGAGATAATGGATTTCAAGTTATTGAGAAAATCCTGGAGGGGTAGATTCTGCACCCGAGCGGGGCGCGGGTGAGGGTGAGGGCGCGGGTGGCTGTAAGAAGCCCGCGCCCGCGCGCGGGCGCGGGCGCGGGCTTCTTACAGCCAATGCAGGAACGTGTGCGGGGGCATACTTGTATTGAATGCCCCTCCCCATATTCCTGTGAGGAGGCATTTGCCCCTAATGCTCCCGCCCCCTGGATCCGTTATTGGGTAGCAGGCCGTTATCCAGAAGTTGTTGAGCGTGTGGTGGTGGTGGGGGGGGGGGGGGGGGGGGGTGGAGCGGGCCGTGTCAGCCATCCACCGCTGTACGTCCGGCCGTGTTGGGGGAGGGGGGGGAAATCACGGTTTCAGGACCTTTGGGGGAATATGGCCCCTTGACATATCTATGGTTCCTTGGCCCCACTGGATCCGCCCCTGGTGGAAACGTATTTTAGCGAGTGTTCGTGGACACTTATTTTCACGAATCTTCTTCGCTATCGCCCAGCAAGCTAGTAGCTACCCCTTTTATGATATATTTCCAAAAACTTACTTAGCATGGATTGTAGAGAGTTATTCAACCATTGAAATTATACCAAGCATGCTGCTATAGCACTCATTTATATCAATTCCAGCGGCTCAAAGGGAATAAAGTCTAAAACTGATTGCTGTTTGAACACAGCATATTATTGATGGATGTACCCATGACGTCACGCTATTCTCTGCCTTGGCTGAATTGTATCTAAGGCCTTGGAATGAATGGTGACTGAATAGACGAGCTTGACATTCAATCATAGCAGAAGTTAATAATGTGTACCAACTTTTAGCTTCCATATCATACTTTTATTTTCTACAAAGTAATTAAGTAGGTACCTACCTACATTACATCTTTAAGTACAAAGAAAGGACTCAACGATATATGGTTAAAAATTACATGTAATTTGAGCTAAGAATAAATTAAGTTTCACATCCTTTGGAACGAATTCAGAAGAAAGAAAAAATAAAGCAAGTCTGCTTTTGTTTGGGGGACGTCCCCTCCCCCCCTGATTTTTGAACTGGAAGGACGCGTCTCTCCCCCCCCCCCCCCCCCTCGCCTGATTTTTGAACTGGGGGGACGTCCCCCCCCCCATCGCCGACGCCCATGGATCAAAGTTGCACCTCCACCTTCCCCCCCCACCTCCTCCCCCCCCCCCCCCCCCCCCCCCCACACACACACACACACACACACACACACACACACACACACTGTTCGTGACGTTCCTACGTCCCTGTTAGTACCCATGACACAACAGATTTGCATCTAAACCTGAAATGCAGTGCGTCTTTGCCCTGCCGATCTGTCTTTGAATACCCAATGCCCGAAAATACCCTCTCAGACCGTCTAAAGGCCGCTTCCCTAAAAGTTTAAAAACCAACCCTCAGGTGTACAAATTCCATTGCAAATCAGCGTAGGGCCCCTTGCACTGACCGAGGGCCCTTTCAGACCAACCGATGGCCCTTTGCCAAGTTGCCCCCCCCCCCCCCCAAGGCCAGGGCTGCGACCGCCCCTGAGCCTGCGTATATATGCCTAAAGTCCGTCATTATTGTGCCCAATAGTTTCCATATCCAAGCTATGGTCATGAAGGAGAAAAGAGAAACGTGCCCATTTTTCGACGGATATCCATCTATCGTCCAAACAAATGCCATATTCGTTTTGTCAGCTCCAAATCCCCGTATAGCCAAATTTCCAGACAACTTCAAAGTGACCTATTCCCTTTAAGAATAAAGACAAACGGAAAAATAGATGGCATTGCAGATATTACTTTATAGCATGCGGTTGGAGAACGGATAGAGACCGGACTCGGAGCTGGAGTTGGAGTCGGAGTCGGAGTCGATTTTTGCAGGCCGAAGTCGGAGTCGGAGTCGGAGTTGCAAAAATTATGTCGACTCCGCAGCCCTGGACTTACAATCATGTTCATGTAAAACGCGATCAAAACGATTCTCTATTTTCTGACTATATTTACGATCATGTTCATGAAAAACGCGATCGAAACAATTTAAATCGGTATTATCGCTACGCAGCGGCTAGAGTTACCCCAGTGTAATGGCACAGATAAATATAACCTTATATTGCCCTCTTCACCCAATCTGAAACCCCAGCATTGCCCTACCGCTCCCCTATGCCGGTGAATGAGAGCATCCCCTACTTCTTCTTTTTACAATTGCACCGCTGATACAAAGTAAGTAGCCGAAGTGACCCCTACCATAAAAATAACACCGTTTTTTAGCGCAATGCCAACGGGTGATAAATAATCCTCCGTTCTGGGTAAGCCATCCAGAACGGACCAACCTGAAGATGGATCCTCCGATGCTCCGATCCTTGGACCAGCGTCCAAAGCGCCGCCATGTTGATTCAGTTCCGTGCGTTCAACAATCTTGAGCAGGCAGGCGTCCGCACTTCGCAGACACTTCGCGACGATCACATCACATCACATCACATCACACCAAACGCGATTTTCAGAGCTTTCTCCACTATCAACACCACAACAAATCCCGAAAAACGCAGCAATCGCCACCGCAATGTGTCCACTCTGTCTACTCAACAACCGCGCGCTCCGCCCTCCACCCACTCTGTCTACTCTGCCCCCGGGGCGATCACTGACGCGTGGGCAGGGGCGCAGCCAGGGGGGGGGGGCACAGGGGGCACGTGCCCCCCCCCCCCATTGGATCGAGGGGCCCGAAGGGCCCCTCGGCCCAATGCGAGAAGGCCTCGGCCCCTCAGCCCAACCCCTATGATAGGTATCGACGTAAAACTTACAGTACGTTATGCTGCATTAATTCGACGTCTTTTCACAAAAGTTCAATGAAATTGATGCAGTGCTTTGGGAGATCATGACGTTTTAATGACGTCATGTCACGCCATTTTTGGTCGAAAAACGATAAATGTTTGACAAACCGTAGACAATCGAGTTTTGAAGCAGATTGCAAATGGAAAGTGTCAAAAAAAGGAAATGGAATTCTCTTCAAAACTACTATCACAGATTTGCGAAAGTTTGGGTTTTTGACTTCTAAAAATCAGAATATAATTTTTTCAGAATTTTTTCACATTTGTTTTCTTGAAGATTTGAAAAAAGGAATATATCTGAGTGAACCAGGTATGGACGATACCCAAACCAAATTTAAAAGCAATATCTTAATTGACTTATGGCTCCGTAAGTATAAGTAACTCATACAGTCATTTTTTTTAAGTTACGTTTTTGGGGCTTTTATTTTTAAGATAGGCAGACAAATAAATGTCACCACCATTTTTCTGAGACAAAACTGGTCTAGAGACATGCCTTTTTTATTTAGATGAATCAATTTCAAATGTTGACCTTATATGACCTGACCTTGACCATATATAGTGTCGGGTTGTGAAAATGGCTGCTACTATCAAATTCTACGTGTAAAATATCCTTCTTTGACCTCTTGAAAAAAGTGACATTTTGTGACCTGATCTTGACCTTGACCTTTGCTTACACTTTCACTTTTTCCTAATGCGGGAGATGCATTATATCCTTGAGAGTACTTTGTGCGATAATAGTCTCAATCTAAGGCTATGGAAAGTATGGCCCAAAAACTAAAATACCTTAATTTTGACTTTTGACCTGGCCGTGTCCAGAGATGTGACCTTATTTTGACAATGTCTCGTAAGCGTTAGATGCGGCTCATTGAGAGCTTTCGATTACGGCCTTGCGCGTCTCGCTGCGGCTATTGGTTCGGAATATAACGAGGGGGCAGAATCTGCCCCCCCCCCCCAGCGTGTTCGACCGAATACCCCAGCGGGGCGCGGGTTAATTTGTCTTTTTAAATCAGAAAATGTCAAACTTTGGGCGAATTTGGGCGGTTTGGGGCATGTCGGCCCTGCGGAATCTGCCAGTGGCCATAAACTAAGACAAGCTACTTGCAAATCCCGTGAACGCTTAACATTTTCAACGGAAGTTTTATACGTTGCTATTTTCTGAAGTTGTCTTTCCAAACTTACGACGGATCGTTTCGCGTAAAGCGCCTCCACACTCCATAGTCTACACATTAGTGACTGTGAATTACCTCGAATTTATGTGTTTCCAATGTAATATGTCACAAACGTGAGCAATCGGGACAACGTAAAATGTTGAGGGCCAGACGTTCCGTGTTGCCTCTTATTGATTGTGTTGCTGCTGGGACCTTCAAGGTGCCTTGCGCGTGCATCTAAAATGGTTAACCCACGCACAAACGGGGTTCGCACCAGGTTCGAACCGACGGGGGATGGATACTCGCCCCTACAAGATTTCAAAAGTCATGCAACGTATAGCGACAAACAGAAACAAGTTAGATAGCTCGAAACAAACAAGGTTCAATATTAAAGCACTAAGTCATTATTTTAGGTCAGGTCATTGAGGTCGCCAGAGGTCACCAAAGGTAAAATTTAGGCCATAAAAGGGTGTCCTTACCAAAACCCGTCTATATCTCGAGAACAAAAAGAGGTAGCGACGCGCAAAAAAAAACGTCCGAAAGATTACTGGCGGATCCAGGGCGGGGGGCATCAGGGGCAAATACCCCTCCCCCTCCCCCGCAGGAATCTGGGAGGGGGCATTCAATACAAGTACGCCCCCCCCCCCCCCCCCCCCGGCGTTCCCAATTTATCGTAAAATCGTCTTTGCAGCAGTCAAACTCCAGCTATCCACAGTCAAAAACCGGGAAATTTCGCAATAGCTTATACAAATTTCGAAAATGTGAAAATAAATTCCATTAGGTAATTGTCTGGCAGAGGCTCTCCTTGGCGATAATTGCTGGCACTGGCGGGTCCAGGGGCATCAGCGACAAATTCCCCACCCCCACCCCCCTCCACAGGAATCTGAGAGGGGCATTCAATACAAGCATGCCCCCCCCCCCCCCGCGCGTTCCCTGCACTGCACGTGAAAAACAATGATCTTATGAGAAAACTTCATGAAAACGGAAGTATTTTTCTCTCGAGTGATTGAATTTGAAGTTTGTATGTCTCCCTTTCTTTTAATGATAGAGAAAACAGCGCACCTGATGCAATTCAAGCAGCCCCAACCGGAAAATTTCGCGCCACGTCGCGGCATGACACAACTTGCGCAATTACTTATACAAATTTGGAAAATGGGAAAATGAATTACATTAGGTAAGTGTCTGGCAGAGGCTCTCCTTGGCGGTAATTGCTGGCACTGGCGGATCCAGGGGGCATCAGGGATAAATACCCCCACCTTCCACAGGAATCTAAGAGGGGTATTCAATACAAGTATGCCCCCCCCCACGCACGTTCCCTGCACTGAACGTGAAAAACAATGATTTTAGGAGAAAACTTCATGAAAACGGGAGTTTTTTTCTTCTCTCGAGTGATTGAATTTGAAGTTTGTATGCATCCCTTTCATTCAATGATAGACAAAACAGCGCACCTGATGTAATTCAAGCAGCCCCGGTGACACTTAACCCGCACCCCGCTGGGGGGCTGGGTGGGGGGCAGAATCAGCCCCCTCCCGGATTTTCTGAATAATGTCAAAACTATGATAGATATCAACGTCAAACTTGCAGTACCTTATGATGCATCAATTCTACGCATTCTCACCTAAAGTCCAATTAAATTGATGCAGTATTGTGGGACATAATGACGTTTTAATGACGCCATGTCATGCCATTTTTGGCGGGAAAACGATAAATGTTTGAACAATCGTAGACAATAGAGTTTTTAAGCAAATTGCAAATAAAAACGCCAAAAGAAAATAAATGACATTCTCCTCAAAATGGCCATCTCGAATTTAAAAAAAGAAAGTGTTTTTGACCGTCCAAAATAGGGAGAGGAAAAAAAATCGGCGATTTTTTTGTTGTGAATTTGAAAAGTGAATTTCTTAGCTCGAATACCAAAGTATGGCGACCGGCCCAAATATGCGGGGGAAAATGGGGTACCTTTTTGCCACAAAAAGATGCCCCCGCGGAGAGAGGCTGGATCCGCCAGTGCGAAAGATAATTTAATTTGTTGTCACTCAGGCTTCATCAGATTTTATCTCGGGTCAATAGCTAGCTCAGGGAAGGTCATCGAACGTGAAACATTCTCACAATAGCGGAATTGTTTTTAGGGAATCACTTTTAAGATACGCATGATAGAGTGATACTTACAATTTTCACCATTGTGTTTCTCTGTCGAGACACATCGAATGGTATATCGGATGATCATGACCTAGTTAGGTCATATTCGAAAATTGACCTGTCCTGTGCTCAGGTCAAGGCAGATCAAGTTCAAATTTTACATCAATCAACGTGTCTGGACGAGCGAAACACAATGTTGATAACTCCATTACATTTGGCAAAGAGTTATTGCATACAAAACACGTAACCTCTTGGGTCACCTGAGTTGACCTCGTAGAGGTCACATAACAAAAATGTGACTTGGATCTTTGCATTTGGCACAAGAATGGTGTAGACACCTGGTGAAAACTGGTCAAATTTAAGCGTTTTATGTGGATTTCTACGTGTTTTCATGTTCTCCATTTACTTATAATGGAAGTTTATCAAATCGAATTGGCCTTCGGTCACCGATATTACAAATTCGAGATATACGAATTGTAGGTACTTATGGGCTATGGCCTAAATGAATCCTGTGAGTTTCAAACCGCTCGGTCGATCACTTTGGCACGACCACAAACTTTCAAAAACTTGCTTGGAGGTGGGATCACTTAGCGTGCAACTTGTTGACCTGACCTGAGATGACTGGAGATAAAAAAAATTGCGCACGATTTGGGTGATTGTTCTCCAAAGAGTTACGCCAAATTTGGCGGCGCTGCGTGTCGACGTTTTTCAATATTTACGAAAACCTCAGGGGACGGATATCTGCCCCCCCCCCCCCCCAAGTCGGTGCGCGTGTTAATACTTCACATCATGGTGCCAACAGGCATCAGTTGCCGCATTTTTTTTTATCAGACTAAGAACTTATCAGTCAATCTACGCATAGGTTCTGTTCGACATGGGCCTGTCAGACATTTTTTGTTGCGACTATTTAGGGGCCCGGCAAAATATAGTGGCCCAAAATCCGAGGATATACCATTTCGCACCATTTTTGTTTTGTTTAGGGGGGTGGTTTTGATCGGGGGGGCCCTAGGAATGTTGTGCCTTCCCCCCTCCCTTGACGAAGGTATGTCTGTGCCCATGGAACTGACCTTAGGTCACCAATATTATAAATCCAAGATAAACGAATTGTAGGTACGTATGACCTTATTAAGTCCTGTGAGTTTGAAACCGCTCGGTCAATCACTTTGGCACGACTTTCAAAAACTTGCTTGGAGGTGGGTTCACTTAACAGGATCTGTTGACCTGACCTGAGATGACTCGAGATACAAAATTACACAAAATGTGGATAATTGATGCCCAAAGAGTTATGCTAAGTTTGGTGGCGCTAGACACCGCCGTTTTCCCAATATTTACGGAAACCTCTGATGGGCAGATATCCGCACCCCACGTCGGTGCGCGTGTTAATACTTCCCATGGTGCCAAAGGGAGTCAGTTGCTGCACATTATTTTGTATCAGACTACGTCCTTATCAGTCAATCTACGCATGGGGTCTGTTCAACATGGGTCTGTCAGACGTTTTTTGCGATAATTTAGGACCCCTGCAAAATATAGAGGCCTAAATCCGAGGAAATAACATTTCGCGTTTTTTTTTTGGGGGGGGGGGGGGGGCTTTGGCCATGGGCGTCGCCACCACTAGGGACACTAGGGACATTGTCCCTAGTAATTTTCAAATCCTCAAAATCTACTAAGGACTGTCCCTAGTAAAATTCGAAACTGCCTTTGCTGGGGTCATGCTGGGGACACGGGACATGTCCCTAGTAACTTTCAGATAGATAACCTCAACATCATCAAAAGTTGAAGTACACATGTACTTGAATTTTTCCAAGTAACGTTGAGACCGAGGCGAGTGGGACGCCCTTGAAGACACAGATTTGGCCGTACGTGGTCGCATAGGCGGATCCAGGGGGGGGCAAACGGGGCCATGCCCCCCCCCCCCCCCCCAGACGGTCAAAGGGGGCCAAACTATGTTTTGCCCCCCCAAGACAAGTCTAATGCACGCTTAAAATGTATTTTTGGAGCGTTTTTGGGCATCCTAAGAAGGAAATTTCCAGATGTTGTTTTTGTAAGTGCAAAAAAGTAAACAAAAAACTCGACCAATGTCCGTATACTGAGCGATTCAGTTAACACTAGATAAAATGGGATTTTGCTGAGCTCATTCACATTACGCCTATGAGCGTTGCATGGAAAGAATTGAGTTATAAATATTTCTGACCGCACCCCCCCCCCCCCCCCGCAGAGGTGAAAGTGGCCTCGGCCTTAAGGTATCAATGTGTCCCTAGTAGTTTTGAAACCGTGGCGACGCCCCTGGCTTTGGCCGAGGGGGCCCTCTGGGGATGCCGTGCCCCTCCCTTGCCGAAGGTCTGGCTGCGCCCCTGCGCGTGGGGGAGGGGCGGGCGGGCGGGGGGGGGGGCAGGTGTCTGCACTTCCGCGTGGAGCACTGAGCAGGGGCGACTCAGAACGGCAGATCAACGACCCAAACAATAACTGCACACGCCGTAAGTGGACGAATAAGTTATAAACTACAAGGTAGCAATTTGCTGCGCTTTCATGATACTTGATCACTGATCAATGCCTGTTTTCTCTTATAGTGTATTGTAATCAGAGGCGTAGCTTCTCCAGACAAGTGGGAGGGGGGGCTGAGCTGGGAAAAATCGCTTAAAGTACCACAGGCACGTAGCCAAGATTTCGTCCAGGAGTGGGCGCCTCGAAAAGGCCCCCTTCCCGAGCGCTGAAAGCAGGGGCGTAGGAATGTCGCGAAAAGTGTGTGGGGGGGGGGGGTGAAACTGTGATCTCGTTTTGAGAGAACCCCAGCCCCCCCCCCCCCCCCTATGGCATATTTATTTGCAGATTTAAGCTGTTCTCGTTTTGGCGAACCTTTTGCCATCAAAAACTTTTCTCACCAAGCAAAAATACAGATTTTAGCCCAGAAAATGGCCGAAAAGTGAGGGGGCATGCCTCCCCTCCCCCCCCCCCCCCCCCCCCCGCTCAGGTTTTTCTCAGATAGCGAAAAAACGACGGCGCGCAGCGCCGCTAAGTTTTGGCACATCTGTTAGGACATCAATTGCGCACACTTTGAAAAACAAAATGACCTCGGGTCATTTCAGGTCAGGTCACCAGGCCATGTCAAGTGACCCCATCTCCAAAAACGTTTGCAGTTGTGCCAAAGCCAGAGTTTCTCACCGATCAGTTTGAAACTTACAGGGTCTCATGAGGGCATGAGTACTTACAATTCGTTTATCTCTGAATTTGTATATCGGTGACCTAAGGTCAGGTCAATTGCGTGACCTCCCCATAATAAGTCAACGGGGAAATATTAAAATGCTTCCTATTTCAAGGATATGCAATATGCATGCTATTAGTCCAATTACTTCTGGATCATGCTATTATAGGATGTTATTGATGATCCAAGTGTAAGTTTTGTTCAGTGCCCCTAAGGGGTCATTTGAGGTCATCCGAGTTCAACATCACTTGTTTGTCAATAACTCGCGACATAATGAAGATAGAGAAGTAAAACCGACATAAATCTGTTTTCTCGTCGACACACGTCTCCCTATATGCAACATGACCTACTTGGGTCTTGACCTCAGGTCGAGGTCACGTGACCTGTGGTCATTTTTTTAGTTGAACTATCAAGCTCACCATGTATATCAATCGAAGCGCCTTGATGAGATAAACACAATGGAGTAAATAGTTTTCCATTAGTGTTATTAGGCTAAAAGTTATTAGCGAAAAACAGTTTTGCAAAAAAAAACAGCATTTTCCCCCTTTTTTGCCTCTGGAGCCTCAAATATTGGCCTGCGATCAAATTTGAGAAACCATCTCGATTGCAAATTCCAATGGCTGGCGATCGAATTTTGCGGTTTGTTTCTAGCTAGCATAGTTCCCGAGATATATGGGAAATTCTGGAGCGAAGTCTTAAAACAGGAAAAAAATGAAAATTTGACCTTTGATGACCTCTGGTGGCCTCAATTTTGACCTGACCTAAAAAATACTGAATACTTTCGATAGAAATTGTATCAAGCTATTAAACGCCGTTTTCTGCTTGCCGCTACGTAGCGTAGTTTTCGAGATCTCACGGGGGGGGAAATCAACCCCCCCCCTTGCAGTTCGTGTTCGGCGCAAACCCCCTGCAGTGCTCGGGTTAAGAGTTGGAGTTAGCAAACTGCCATATCAACCTTGGAACTAGCGACACCAATTTGGAATCAGCTATACCAACTTGGAATATTTTTGTTTAAGCTCAAGACCTGGAACTCTTCAACAAATTGCGCCGCGGAGCGGCGCGAAAATTTTGAGTCTTATGCCCTAGATATTTCTCATCATTCTCATCAATGCGTCGCATTGCGTATGGTGCGGACATCTAAAAATGTTATTGTGCGCTTAAAAGTGCAGTAAAAAAAATGTTTAAAGGGAAATAATGACCTTTTTCCACAAAAATGGAGTTAGCACTTGAAATCGCCAGACGAGACCAAAATATATTGTAAATTCATCACATTTTGCATGAAAACTTTCCTACCGAAAGATATTTCAAGTTAAAGTTGATAAGCGTTCCACACTTTTAACGACCGGTACTTGCAAGTACTTTTGGTCCTCATCAAACTGCGGGCTTTTCCCGTATTGGTTTTTTACGTAATGGAGTGGAAAATATATTGTGCGTTCTGCTTGTTGTGATTATATGCCCGGCGATCTTCTAAAACTAACAGCGATTGGAAAAAGTGGCAATAAAATCGGAAGCTCATCGATGCACATCAACGGCGGCATAGTTAGTGGTTGCGACCCTCAATTTTTGAGAATAAATTCATTTGTTTTCAACATTAGGAGTATTGTATAATTTGTCTGTGGCTGTATATAACACTATGCTTTATATTATCATGAAAAATAATAACTTTTCCCCAAAAAACTAACAAACAATAACACAAAACTGCATGGGCCCGGGAACAGGGGGGCAGCGGGGGCGCTTGCCCCCCCCCCCCCCAACATCTGGACCGGGGGGGCGGCGCCCCCCCCCAACTTTGGCGAGAAAATTTTCCCTAAAAATGAGCTCTTTCAATTTTCTTCACAAAAAGTTATATAAAATACGAAAGCCTCCTTATGTCACTTTCATTTTTATTTTTTTTTATTTTATAGCATGTCATAAGTATTATTATTATATGGCTTTGCTTTTACAGCAGCATCGTATATCTTTCTTTTCATTCCTTTTCCTTTTTCCATTAAATGTTCTATGAGATATAATGGAAAACTTTGGTAGTAGTACATTTGGGGGCAGTTGTCTGCTTGGCGCGTCGTCGTTAAAATGACGCACTGATGCAGTGGCGGATCTACGGTTGGGCAAAATGGGCAATTGCCCCCCCCCCCCCAAAAAAAAACACCTGAAATCGGCTCAAAATTGACACATTTCCTGCTATAGAAGAAAATCTAAGCAACTTTTACCATGGAAGGTTTGCTTTAACCCTCGCCCTATGGGGGTCTTAAAACGACCCCCTGATGTTTTTCTTGCATAACTTTTTAGACATACGACACATCTTGCTGGAATTTTCAGTAGCTAAGTATACAACAATTATACGTATGCTGCAAAAATTTCATTGAAATTGATTGAGAAATTTGGGAAACAATGATGTTTTGATGACGTCATGTTGGTGGAAAAACGATAAATGTTTGAACAATCGTAGAAAACAGAGTTTCAAAGCAAATTGCAAACTCAATTAAGCAAAGATACAATTTTTTTTTTTTTTTTAAATGCCAATCTCGAATTTTCGAATTTTTAGGTTTTTGTTCCCCAAAATGAACAAAAACTGTTTTTTTTTGTGAAAAATTACCACAAAATCAAAATTTTCACAAATGTTAAAAAAAAACGGAATACATGAGAGAGAACTGAGTATGGAAAATACTAACACCAAATTTCAAAGAAATATCTCTATTGTTGACTGAGTGATGGCTCCCCAAGTGTAAGAAATTCATGACGTCATTTTTTAATAACTTTTTTGGACTTTTTTTTACCAGATACGAATAAATGATTACCTTTTCTGTATTTATGAAACAAAACTGGTCTAGGAATATGCCTTTTTATTCACGTTTATAAATTTCTCATTTTGAGGTTTTCTGACAGCAAAATCGCTGTTCTGGACGTTGTCGATCGAGGTCATTCACTGGACCTGTAAGGTCACTCGTTGACCGGAAACCTAAAAATTGCATACAGTTAGCTTTCAAACATGACAGGTAACATGTTGGCTCTTACCGTGTTGCTCTATCTTGCTTGGTTTGGAAGTTAACAGGGGGTCGTTTTAGGACGCCCCGTAGGGCGAAGGAAAAAGTTCCGGTAGGGCGAGGGTTAAATCAGCTATCAATGCATAAGCAAGCTAAATCCGATGAGTTTTCAGAATTATGTGAGACTTTTTTGAATTTTGCCCCCGCCCCCCCCCCCAAACTCCCGTCCTGGATCCGCTGCTGCACTGACGGCGATACACATCTGCTGCATTTGGTTTATAAGTTTATCCCACGTCAACGTTACGGATGTGGTCAAACTGGCGAGCGGCCCTCTAGCTGTCCTCGCTGTCTATGCCGACGGGGCGGCAATTGCAAGCAAGAGTTACGTATATGTCGTAGGTTACCGTGATACGGTGATGAAGAGGTCAGTGCAGCCCACACTGGTGGACTTCTTCAAGAGAAAAAAAGTCAGGCGTCAGGTACGAGTATTTTATCAGACGACAGGCGGGTTTACAAAGGAAACGGGGGGTGGCATGACCACCACTTTTCATATTTTTTATATTTTGATGTTAACCTGCGTCGTGCCGGGGGCGGGGCATTTAGACGCCCCCTCCCCTAAGGGCGTCTACCCCCCCCCCCCCCCAGGTTTTTCGAGGATAGCGAAAAAACGGCGGCGCGCCGTTTTTGCCGTTTCAAAAACGGCGCACGGCGCACAGCACCACCGTTTCAAAAACGGCACACGGCGCACAGCGCCGCCGTTTAAAAAACGGTGCACGGTGCACAGCGCCGCCGTTTCAGCCGCTGTTTTTGGCACACCTGTTCGGGCATCAAGTATCCACATTGTGTGCAATTCTTGACCACGGGTCTCTCAGGTCAGGTCACTTGACCACACCTCCAAATAAGTTTGCGGTTGTACCACAGCAACAGTTTTTGACCGATCGGTTTCAAACTTACAGGATTTCATAAGGTCATTGGTATATACAATTCGAGTATCTACGATTTTGAATATCGGTGACCTAAGGTCGCCGGTCGGGTCAATTTCGTGACCTCCCATTATAAGTCAATGGGGAAATATTAAAATGTTTCCTATTCCGAGGATATGCATATCAGTCCAATTCCTTCAGCATCATGTTATCATATGCTATTATTGATGATCCAGGTTCAATTTTTGTTCAGTAACCCCTACAGGGTCAACCGAGGTCATCTGAGGTCACCAACACTTTTGTGTCAACAACTCTCGACAGAATGAATATAATGAAGTGAAATCGGCATAAATGTGTTTGTCTTGTCGAGACACGTCTCCCAATATGCAACATGACTTACTTGGGTCGCCACTTGGCCTTGACCTGAGGTCAAAGTTCTGAGTTGATATAAACTGGGCCAAATGAATGTGATTCGAAGCGCTTTGACGAGACGAACATGATGTCATCAAAATCATTGCCCGTATCTGTATTAGGTAAACAGTTATTTTCTGAACGTTTTGCCAAAAAATAGCCCCTTTGACATTTGATGACCTCTGGAGCTCAAACTATCAACCTGAGATAAAATTGGATGACACGTTATGATTGAATATTTCAAGAGCTTTCGATTGTTTATTTTCGTTTGTTCCTGGCTATCATAAATCCCGAGATATTTGGGGGTTCCTGGAGCGATGTCCTAAAACTGGAAAATCTGACCTTTGATGACCTCTGGTGACCTCAATACTGACCTGAACAAAAAAAAATGAAGAAATAGTTTGAAAGTTATTTTTGATGAGATTTCTAACCGTGTTTTCGGTTTTCCAATGAGGAAAATTTGACAACGAAAAGGTGCACCAAGATTAGAAGTGAGAAGATGCCAAAACAAAATATTTGGTTTCGCCCCCCCCCCCCCAACTTTAAAATCGTTCCCGGGCCCCTGGAAAACTGGCAATTAAATCGGAAGCTCATCGATGCACATCGACGGCGACCTATTTAGCGTCGGCGATTTGTTTACAAAGCATTGTCATGCTTCTCGGCGCACTTAACCATTGTGGCGAGTTGTTGCTAGTAGCGCTTTCGTTCTCCATGGCAACCAGGCGTGAGCCAATGAAAAGCCAGAACGTATTCCCTTTCTGGCTTTTGATTGGCTGACGCCTGGTTGCCATGGAGAACGAAAGCGCTACTAGCGTGTGTCCGAGCAGCGCTCAGTTTGATCGGAAATGTCACAGAGCCTCCAAAAATGCCGCAATCGATGTAAACAATGGTAGGGAAGGGCGAATTTGTCAATGACCTTCATGAAGTACACAAGGTACTTGTTTTGTATTTTTCCCAAACTTACAACTTCGAATTTGGGAATAATTTTATTTAATTCTTAAATTTAAATAAAATAATTTTAAAACCATAGCGGTAGCCTAAGAAATTGTTGCTAACAAAATCAAAAGGTCATTATTTCCCTTTAAGTGAACTATGTTGCCCAATTATATACGAAAGTAGCAACGTAACACATAAATTCGCCGACAAACGGCCCGTTATTTTTTCTTACCCGCATATAATTTAATTTGTAGTTAAATTGCGCCGCTCCGCGGCGCAAAAAAAATAATTATATACCCTGGTCAACTGCATTCTTACTGTTGAAAGGCCCAGGGTCCCTTCAGATCGTCTAGGAGCCCCTCCGACCTTTTCAGCGCCCTTCTGACCTGTTCAGAGACTCATCTGGGATCCGCGAAAAGGCATGATGTGGAGAGGGTGATATATATTCATACAAATAGGACTTACTCTACAAGACAAATTAACATCGGAGCTTGCGGGTATATTGTAACACCCTTCGCTAGCGATTAAAGGAAATAGTTCACCTTCAACATGGGTTTTGAACTGAAATAGCAGTTTTGTAGCCCGTGTTGAGAAATCCTTATCTGAAACTTGTATTGGCTGAAAGGACTCTCCAGCCGAAGATATTTGACTTTTTGGCGAAGGAATACGGCGCATATATGATGTACCGTACCGTCTGAAAGTGCCAGCACTGCCATGGAGCATGCGCAGACCAATAATGCACACCATAACATTAATAATTTACGACCCTCTGTCCTGAATTGGCGCGATGTAGGACCATTTTTGAAAATAAAAAAAGAAACTGTATTAAAAAATATAATAAAATCGTGTTCTGAAAAATGTCCCGAAGGTGAACTATTTCCTTTAAGAGGCATTCGGCAACATGCCATTGATCGTCTTAAAGACGAGCAATGACTTGTTACCGAATGCCTATTAATCGCTGACGAAAGGTGTTACAATATACCCGAAAGCTCCGATTTTAGTATTTTTCTTGTGGATTGTGGAGTAAGTCCTCTTTGTATTTAATCTTCATCTGGGATCTCTATGTGCTTTGGGCCCTTCCGGTCTGACCAGGAACTACGCTGACTTTCCAAGAAGCCCCTCGTATGTGTCAAGGGGCCCATTCGGCCTGTTCAGAGGTCAGAGGTCAGAGGTTTCAGAGGCCTGGCCAGGTACTGCACTGGCTGCTTTGTCACCCTGCCGACATGCTCAGGAGTCCCTCCGACCTGCCCAGGGACCCCTCCAGTCTGGCTAGCAACTCATCCGGCATGTTCAAGAGCCCTTCCGACCGGCCCAGGGACCGTTTCGGTCTAGCCCGGGGCCCCTCTGACTTGTCCAGGAGCCCCTCCGATCTGCACAGCGACTCTTCTGGTCGGACTGCGCTGGCTGCTTTGTCGCCCTGCCGACATGCTCAAGGGGCCCTCCGACCTGCCCTGGGGCCCCTCCGTGCTGGCTAGAGGCCAATTCGGCATGTTCACGGTCCTTTCTTACCCGCCCAGGGGCCCTTTCGGTCTGGTCAGGGGCCCCTCCGATCTTCACAGGGGCATTTCGAACTTTCCAGGGCCCCTCTGGTCTATCCAGGGGCCCTCCAGCCTTCTAAGGGGTCCTTCCCACCTGGCAAGGGACAGCGCTGGCTGCTTTGTCGCCTTGGGACATGCTCCGATGACCCTCCGACCTGCCCTGGGGCCCCTCCGTGCTGACTAGGGGCCCGTTCGGCATGTTCAGGGGCCGTCCTGACCCACCTAGGTGCCCTTTCGGTCTGGTCAGGGGCCCATTTGACCTGCACAGGGACCCTTTCAACTGCCCAGGGGCCCTCTGGGGTCTGTCCAAAGGCCCTCCAAAATGCTCAGAGGCCCTTATAACCTGGCAAGGGACTGCGCTGGCTGCTTTGTCGCCCTGCCGACATGCTCAGGGGCATTTCGACCTGTCCAGGGGCCCCTATGTGCTGGCTAGGGGCCATTCGACGTGTTCAGGGGGCCCTCTGACCCGCCCAGGGGCCCTTTCGGTCTGGCCAGGGACCCCTCTGACATGCACAGGGCTCTTTTGAACGTCCAAGGGGCCCTCTGGTCTTTCAGAGAGGGTCCTGGTGGCCCTAAATGGCCTCTGAAATCCTCTAAACTCTCTAAAGAACACGCTTCGCATGGTAAAGAGCCCATGATACCGCGTTTCGCGCGGTCTCGTCAGCCCTTTTCGGCGCGCGCAGCGCGCCGAAAAGGACCCTCCTGGCCTTCAGGACCCCCCCCCCCTCCATTGGCTACGTGCCTGATTAGTACCATCAAAATACACAAAAATACAGATTTCTCCCCGTATTTGAACCATTTTTTCGTCCAAGTGTGGGGGGGCTGAAGCAAAGTTGGAGGGGCTGAAGCCCCCTCAACTGAATAGGAAACTACATCCCTGAATCCTGATTGTAATGATTATTGGCCAGCCATGAGCAGGCGCGTAACCACCACTGCTGCCACTGGGGATCAGTCCCCAGTAACATTTTCGTATTTGAATATTACGCCTAGGGCGTTGCATGGAAAGAATCGGCTTCAAAGTGCCTCCGTCCCCTCCTACTTTCGGAAGGTGGTTACGCCTATGGCCATGAGCCAGTGTAAAGAACAGCGACAATAACCGCAAAGCAACAGCCAATCAGAGGGCAGGGACCCCACCGCCGTCTCCGGGGGTGGCGAGTGGCAAGTTTCGGCTTGCAGTAGCAGCAGAGGGTCAGGATTTCAAGCCGTGCGCGCTGTCGGTATCGTTTGCAGCCTCCTACCGCCACCTTCAAAGCATGGTGTTTGGTTGACGCCGCGTTGTTTTGATTGTTGGACGATATCTCTGTCAACAAATAATTTCCGTGATGAACAAATAGCAACATTTTTAGCGCTGAACATTGAACAAGCATTCATCCCGAATAGTTCGTCTTTGCTTTTCAAGTCTTAAGTCAAAAAGCAAAACTGGAAGCTCTGAACTGATTACCAGGGCCTCCGCCACAGGGGGGACGGGGGACGTGAACAACATGTTCAAACAACAACATGTTCGGATTTAAACATTACGCCTATGGGATTACGCCTATGGGAACATTACGCATGGAAATAATCGACTTCAGAATGCCTCCCCCTCCCCCCCCCCCCCAACTGGAAGGTGGCGGCGCCCTTGCTGATTACCGCTCTGCATTAATTTGGTAAGCAGCCCGGCAAATGGAAAGCGAATGGACAAACAACCAATTATCAAAACAGAAACAAAGGAAACGCCAGCCGCACGCTGGCTCGCCCGGCCATTCGCCCCCCATCAGTGAAGTCCCGGTGAGTGGTCGTGGTGATGTCCCGTCTCGCTTCCTGCCTCCTAGTTCCAGATCACGCGACTTGCGGCGCCCGAGGCAGAGGTCACCGGCCGATCAGCCGGCCGCACGCTGCCGCCGCGTAGGCACAACACCTGAAATGTGTTGTTGCCCATTACAGAGGCAGCAACATGTCCTCGTTTTGTTTTGTGTTGCACTGCCCACAAGCCTGATCGCAGCAAGTCCACCAATACATTCAGCACCTACTGTTCCTCGCCGGTAGAGTGGAGAATCGTTTTCAAAGTTGGTGTGGCTAAAGGGCATTCTAGTGCTATTTTTGCAATTTTGTCATAGTTTTGTCATAATTTTATCATAGCCTGACAAGATGCTCCAATACATTTGCATTACAGAAAACGAAATGTAGGTGTGGCTCTGCCACACCAACTTAAAAGTTAGCGTGGCATTGGCCATACTTGCCATACTATATTCCCCACCCATCGCCGTAGTGAGGGCATAAGGGTCGTAAGAAACATGATAACTGACCCGTTAAAGGGGGGGGGGGGGGGCAGGGGCAAAACAAAAACGAGTTTTGGGGGTGTTTTTTGAAAGGTCATTGCGGCCATGTAGTTTGGCCGATTTGCATGCCCAAAATGTTTTTGAGCTTCAAATATACTGATCTTTAATATACCATAAGATAAATACTAAAATCAAAATCATAGGCGTATTCAGGGATGTAAAATGGGGAGAATTTTCTGATAACAAATGTGTGCTGTTCGTGATTGTTTGGGATGACATGAACGTCACATGTGGGCATTACTTGCTGTAATTTGTTTAATTTAATATATTGCGCATAGGCGGATCCAGGAAAGCAACGTGGGGGGCACCATGCGAGTGACGCTTTTATCATCTTACTAATTTGAAGTTGGACCTAATTTGAGGGAGGGTATCGCCTCCCATTTTTGTTGTACCTGAGTGCGCCTCTGCCAACAAACATGTATAATCCCATTATTTATGATGCATATTGCATTGAAAATGTTTCTGACGAATTTATTGCACCGCAAACTACGAAGAAAGTATGCCCCACACAACTGCATTTGTAACACCCTCCCCAAAACAGGAGCCTGGCACCGCATCTGCTGGCCCGATTTTTTTCAACATTTTGACACAACAGGCGCCATTCAAAGTTAGGAAAAGTCACAAAGTTTCAAGACGCTAGGCCTAACGGTTTAGAAACAACAAGTGAAAAACCACCGGCGGGGGGGGGGGGCAGAATCTGCCCCCCCCCCCCCCCCGCAGGAAATGGGGTTAAATGCACGTCAATGACACCAATGTATACACTGGCCGCCAAATTTTGTGCCAAAGATTGCTACTTCCCTAACTATACATAGAAGCCGTTTCTCGGTATCAGAGCTCACCACCTCCGGCTCGCAGGCCACTCGTCAGCGCGTTTCGGCTGTAGAAGCCGTTTCTCGGTATCAGTGCTCACCACCTCCGACTCGCAGGCCACTCGTCAGCGCGTTCCGGCTGTTTTTCCGAGCCGGTTATTCGGTTTTCGGTCAGCCGATTGGGCCAATAGGGCCGCGCACGAGTGTTTTTACACAGCAGAGTATTTTACACAGAAGCCACGCGCACGATCTCCGCCAGATTGGCCAAATTTGACCATTATGGAGATGCTGTGAAGGAAGTGTGGGTCGGAGACGGAGAGAAGTTGTCCGAGTGGGGAGTGAGTTGACTTTAGTCAAACGTCGCCACATGACGAACCATAGCTGCCCCTGCGACAAGTGGACATTCTAAGATAACATTCTTAGATTCTTAGATGACATTCTTAGAGCATTCTTAGATTTTTAGACAACATTCTTAGAGCATTCTTATATTCTTAGATAACATTCTTAGATGCTTAGATAACATTCTTAGTGAACATTCTTAGAACGACAAGTGAACATTCTTAGATAAACAACGTTCCGGCAAAGACCATGCCAGAAGTCGACAAGAATAAGTGGTTAAATTTCGGACTGACCGATAGAATTCCATCTTAACTCGATAGAACCATCTTATTTCGATAGAATAAGATGGTTGCCTCCTTAGTGACTGAATTCACGACTGTCCCGACTCCAATCACAGCTTAAACAAAAACATCAACTAGGGCAATTCCGCTTTAAGTTCACACTAAAAGGCGTAAATAAGAGTGAACTTAACGAGCCAAATCTTTCGTATCTCGAATCGCTTCCCATATTTATTCGAACTCAACCATCTATTTCTTTCAAATATGTTTATTGGAAGAGGAGCGGTCGTGTCCGAAAACGTTTGCAGGCGTCTTCTCCCAGACTTGTGTTCGCGTTACCCTGTCAATATGGAGATTCAAGTGGATTTCCATCGAGAAACAACTGGAGAAGCTCACCGCGTATGATTTATGCAAAACGTTTCATCTCTGAAAGCCAACCAGCTCGCACAAGCCAATGTTTAATGTAAAACCTTCAATTTGTAGCTATTATTTCTTTATTTCCTTATTTATTATAAATTACATTCAGTGCAGAATCAGATGATATATTTCTCGTGGCGGGGGATGTTCAACACATAATTTGTATTCCCGTACTTTTGCAACAGCTTCCTATACTTATCACACGGCCATGACGACGCTACAAGTGGTGACCGAGGTGACCTTGACAAATTAAAGCCCAACACCCGTAACATTACGCATCTCTTTCCTTCAGCGCCGTCATGATTTGCAGCATTCGCTATGTTTTGTCGTTTATTAAAGTTCAGGAAGCAACGAACACTGCGGTCATTTGTCACCAACAATCCTCCAGAAAACAAAATCATCCAGCTACATAACGATGTATTTACAATACGGACAAATCTCCCTACACAACACCGTGCACATCACATTTCACCCGCGACCCAAGCACTCCCTCCCACATCGCCCACTCATTCGAACCAGTCACTTCCTCCCAACGCGCACCACCGGCAATTTGGCGTTGCCAACTTTTCGTCACAATGTCGGACCTGACGCATCCCAGCGGAAAGGAAGGATCTTGGCGCACCCACAGCAGTCAAAAGGCGTCACGTACACACCCACACTAACAGAGACATTCATCATTCATCCTGCGGGCCTCAATGTTGTCTATCGGAAAAGGAACTCGGCGTGCCCACACATGTCCCGCTCAGCCGTGCGCCGCATCCCTTCAGTGCTGCCCTCTGTTGACAGCGGCAGAAAGTTTCAGTTCGCGAACATATCACCGCGCACTCCGCAGATTTTCGTAGCTAGCGTGCTTCGGGATTTACCGGACAGCTTTACAACCCGGGGGAATTTATCCACCCGTATTTCTACAGCGTACTGGCATCCAATCACTTCCTCTAGTCCGTCCAGTACGAGCACACCGCTGCTGACAGGCGAGAACCGCGACCAAGAAGGGCGACCACTGATGGACAAGACATCAGCTGTCGAAACAAGCTACCAGCACGTTTTCATCCTGCAGGAAATGTGCATCACGGGCGATAAGCTCTTCAGTGGCCGAACGTGACCCGCACGAAGTAAGGCTACTCTCACATACACCGGCGCCCCGGCCGCCACCGGGCATGGTACGCGCCGCAGCCGCAGTAAATATCAACTATCGCCCGCTACACTAGCGCTATCTATGTCGCGTGCGCTGGACTGCCTAGCTTCGCGCAAAGCTGGCGTCTGCTGACCTAGCCTGGCTGTGGGTTGCCTGATGGGTTCACAGGACACGCAAAGCTGGCGTCTGCTGACCTAGCCTGGCTGTGGGTTGCCTGATGGGTTCACAGGACACGCAAAGCTGGCGTCTGCTGACCTGGCCTGGCTGTGGGTTGCCTGATGGGTTCACAGGACACGCAAAGCTGGCGTCTGCTGACCTAGCCTGGCTGTGGGTTGCCTGATGGGTTCACAGGACACGCAAAGCTGGCGTCTGCTGACTTAGCCTGGCTGTGGGTTTCCTGATGGGTTCACAGGACACGCAAAGCTGGCGTCTGCTGACCTGGCCTGGCTGTGGGTTGCCTGATGGGTTCACAGGACACGCAAAGCTGGCGTCTGCTGACCTAGCCTGGCTGTGGGTTGCCTGATGGGTTCACAGGACACGCAAAGCTGGCGTCTGCTGACCTAGCCTGGCTGTGGGTTGCCTGATGGGTTCACAGGACACGCAAAGCTGGCGTCTGCTGACCTAGCCTGGCTGTGGGTTTCCTGATGGGGGACACGCAAAGCTGGCGTCTGCTGACCTAGCCTGGCTGTGGGTTGCCTGATGGGTTCACAGGACACGCAAAGCTGGCGTCTGCTGACCTAGCCTGGCTGTGGGTTGCCTGATGGGTTCACAAGGCGAGACGAGAGGCCGGTGACACTGGCGCGACAGGTTCTGATTTCCCCGACAGGAGAAACAAAGGCGGCGACTTCCAAGCTGGCAGTAAGATACGGGAGAGCCAGAATCTAGTAACCATGGCAACTACTGGACTCTCCTGCCACAGTGCACAACATCATCTCCTGCCACAGTGCACAAGGGGATTGACAAAACGAAATGCAGAAAGCGGAACGTTTTCGTTAGAGGAATGTGCTTTCAGGAATGTAAAGGCCTGATTTGCAGACAGATAAGCGCGCACTGATTGAAAGAGATTCACAGACAAGTGCAAACTACAACCAGTGTCTGCCTATCCCTCCAATTGAATGTTGTTTGTTCTGATACAGTGAAAACGCGGGTACTGAGTGCCTGTTAGCTGCTTGTGCAGTATTCGTGTAAGGCACAATGAGTTGGTGCAGACACTGGGTGCAATTTAAAGCAGCAGTGTGGCGAATATGTTGGCAGTTAGCTATGCATTGCTTCAGCATTGCTCGCTAGGTCTAGATAACGGTTATCGGGATTCCATCATTGGCTTGGAATTTACATTAACAATTCCATTAAGTATCCTACAACGAAGCTAATTGTAATAATCTAAAATACATTTAATAAATAATTGACTAAGTCAAGAATGTTTCACCTTGCCAGAAACTACGAAAAAAATTAAAGAAATGCATAACTAAACCACAGTTGAATAACCTATCCTAGATCGTGAGGAAAGAATTGCCGTTTTGAACCAAGCTATGATAGCCTCCTCACAAAACGCGTTTTGGCGAAACCAAAGCGCAGAACCATACGAAACCATAACAAACCCGAGCTCGACCTCCTAAAACGTTCACGGGGGCACAACATCCTCCACCCTAAACAAAACAACGGCCGACCAGCGGCCGCTTTCCCCGCCCTGCATTGATCACACTGCCATCTCTCGGTCGCGGCAATCACTCGACCTTCTTGACGGCGCCGTTGGCGGCGCTGACTGGCTTCTTGGTGATGTAGGCGTTGTAGAAGAAGTGGGCGAAGAGCGCGAAGTAGCTGAAGTACATGATGAGCGCCAGGTTAATGTTGAGGTAGGAGACATCGCACTCTCCGTCGCTGTTCTTGACGTGGAGGGCGTAGAAGTTGACCAGGCAGCCGACCACCATCTGAGCCAGCTGACAGACGGTGATGATGAAAGAGACCCACCTGCAGATCGAGACGGGGAAGGTTAAACAGCGAATCTGGATTGATCGCTGTATAAGATCGCTGTACTTATACAGCGATCAATCCAGAGGGTATCGAGCCTTGGTGCCCGAAACGGCTAAAATCTGTCGAAACTTGACACATTTCCTGCTCATAAAAATCGAAGCCAATTTTACTAACGGAAATTCGTTTGCAGTCGTTTGAAGTTCCAATCCACAGGACAGAGCAAGCTGATTATTTGTATCGACATTTTCTGGTGCATTTTGTGGCGTTCGGGCCCCTAGCCAACTTGTACGACTTGCTGTTGCGCCGTTGCCATCAGTGAGGTCGCGTCTCACCTGGGCACCTTGTAGCGGAGCGCCTTGAGCGCGTAGTAGCTGTACATCATCGAGTGGACCGTGTAGTTCATGTTGAGGAACCAGCGCGCCGTGGTGATGTAATCAGAGTAGCTGAAACGGCACGGAAACGAACACGGGTTCAAATCACAAATCCACAAAATCACAAATCTGTGATCAAATCACAGATTGGACACGTAGCCACACGGCTGTGATAAAAGGCTAGTTCAGACTCATACAAATGAGCCTTGCGCCGACACAAACAAGCTGGTGTTTACAAACAGCATGTACATCTTCAAAGCATTATACACATACAAGCATACATCAAAATGGCACTCATGGAGCGCTATGGAAGCGCAGTGTTGACTGAGCCGGAAGAAGACGAGCAAGGGAAATCACGGCAAATCGAGCATTGCGTGATATTGCCCTGATTAAGCACGGCGTAGTGCCCGCATGTCGGCTAACCAGGCGCATCAGACGAGCACCAAGCCCGCGCGCAGAGCTTTCAAGCCCGCGCGCAGAGCTTTCAAACCCGCGCGCAGAGCTTTCAAGTCCGCGCGCAGAGCTTTCAAGCCCGCGCGCAGAGCTTTCAAGCCCGCGCGCAGAGCTTTCAAGCCCGCGCGCAGAGCTTTCAAGCCCGCGCGCAGAGCTTTCAAGCCCGCGCGCAGAGCTTTCAAGCCCGCGCGCAGAGCTTTCAAGCCCGCGCGCAGAGCTTTCAAGCCCGCGCGCAGAGCTTTCAAGCCCGCGCGCAGAGCTTTCAAGCCCGCGCGCAGAGCTTTCAAGCCCGCGCGCAGAGCTTTCAAGCCCGCGCGCAGAGCTTTCAAGCCCGCGCGCAGAGCTTTCAAGCCCGCGCGTAGAGCTTTCAAGCCCGCGCGCCGAGCTTTCCAGCCGGCGCGCCGAGCTTTCAAGCCCGCGCGCAGAGCTTTCAAGCCCGCGCGCAGAGCTTTCAAGCCCGCGCGCCGAACTTTCAAGCCCGCGCGCAGAGCTTTCAAGCCCGCGCGCAGAGCTTTCCAGCCGGCGCGCCGAGCTCTGTGCCGGGCTCTGCCAGACCTAATGTGTGCACCTTCTCTACCAACCACCCCCGACTGAATAAGTCAGCAGGCGGAGCGCAATAATACCCGGTGACACTGGACCGTCATCATGATACCCGGTGGCACTGGTATACCCGGTGGCACTGGTATACCCGGTGGCACTGGTATACCCGGTGGCACTGGTATACCCGGTGACACTGGTATACCCGGTGGCACTGTTATACCCGGTGGCACTGGTATACCCGGTGACACTGGTATACCCGGTGACACTGGTATACCCGGTGACACTGGTATACCCGGTGACACTGGTATACCCGGTGACACTGGTATACCCGGTGGCACTGGTATACCCGGTGACACTGGTATACCCGGTGACACTGGTATACCCGGTGACATAGTATGGTATAACCGCAATAATACCCGGTGACACTGTCACACCGGAAGCGTCACCATGAATATCGGAGCGGATATTACACCGCCGGAGAATGACACGGGCCAACAGGCCGTTATGGCACAGCGACAATGGCTGTGGTGATAGCATACATTCAGAATGACTCCAGAGTCCAGACTAGATTAGACAGGACTATAGACTAGATTGACATTCAGAATGACTCCAGACTAGATTAGACAGGACTATAGACTAGATTGACATTCAGAATGACTCCAGACTAGATTAGACAGGACTATAGACTAGATTGACATTCATAATGACTCCAGACTAGATTAGACAGGACTATATACTAGATTAGACAGGACTATAGACTAGATTGACATTCAGAATGACTCCAGACTGGATTAGACAGGACTATAGACTAGATTGACATTCAGAATGACTCCAGACTAGATTAGACAGAACTATAGACTAGATTGACATTCAGAATTACTCCAGACTAGATTAGACAGGACTGTAGACTAGATTAGACAGGACTATAGACTAGATTGACATTCAGAATGACCCCAGACTGGATTAGACAGGACTATAGACTAGATTGGACATGACAGGACGACGCATATCTACAAAAACAACTGTCGTGAACTAAATGAAAACGGGTGGATGGATGTTACCGGGTAGAAAAGAGGATAAGAGTAGCGAAAATGAAAAGACATTAAAGGGATTATACGGGTTTCCGTCCTGAAAGTAAATGCACTCTTTTGCAATTGTATGAGATTTAAACACGCTTAAGACATATAACCGGGACCTCAATGCTCATTTAGTCCATTATTTCAGCAATTATCAGCGTTAAAACTTGGGCGTTTTTCGAGACTAGTATCAGATAACGAGTACTTGATCGGCACTACTTTCCACCACTTTTATTTTATGATCAATTTTAGAGTTTTGAATTATCTGCAAGTCCTACACTGGATCACAAAATTATTATGCAATTTAAAACTGACGGGACTTTGTATTACTACACACTGTTCGTTGAGGTTTTGTGTTTTTGTGGTTTTCTTATCTCCGGCCTTTAGCGTTGAAAATTTGGTGGTGGCGTATGATTTTTTTTTGGCATGAAAATTCATGAAAAATATAGAATTTTATGGGAAAACTAGGTAACTGCTGCTGTCGTTGGAACAAAACAAGTTTATTTTCTTTCAAATATTGCGTATTTTACCGGAAACATGCCACAAGTGAGGTGTTTTTATTAACATAAAAGAGATGACTGGCTCTGCCTCAGCCGGTCCTGCAGAAAATACGCGGTGGCATCACCGCGCACTTTGGAATGTCCTTACGTGCAGAAGAGGTCATTTCCAGAAAAATGTGGCTACCGTGGGACTTCTACCATTTTTATAAGTACGTTTTACTATGTAACTCAATTATTCTGGGAAAAACCAGTATAATCCCTTTAAGGGTCCAGCACAGGGGAAAACAAATGTCACACATGCAATGATGCGAATGGAAGCGCCGAAACAAAACTTCGTCTATTTTTCGGCTCGATCAAGTACAAATTAATAGCGAATCGGGAATGGCGTACGGGACGCTATTCCCGATTCATCCAGACATTGTTATATAAATTAAAAACACAGCGGTGTAAGCACCATCAATGGAACACTATTGATAGAAGTGTGATAAATGAGTAGAGACGCAGCATTCATATCCGCAAGCCCGGCGCCGTGCCCAGATTTGGCATGGTATGTATTTAGGTGCTTTCACAAAGTGGGTTTTCCGGCATCCACGACGATGAACATGGGGTACAAAAACATGTTTAAAACTAGACATAGACTAAGACACGGCACAGTACATACAAGAAACATTCACCTGATTGACAGACGTAGGAAGTCGAGACAGATTTAAGAGGCAAATGTGGACTAGCTTTGCGCTCCGACTTGCCAATACTACGTACCTAATATGTGTTTAAGTACTACCACGGGTCAATATCGTTAGCATACGATGGAATGTAAATGTTCGACGTTATGAAACGGGCAAGAGCAGGAAGGACTGCATGGGAGGAAGTGAATTTCACCCACACTTAGCATGAACAACGGCGCAACAACGATGTAAAACATGTCTAAACAAAAACGAAACTTCGTATCTACACATATCCATATGCGATCGGGTGTAACATGATGAAATGGGACACGATGTGGGTCCAAGTAAGAGTTGAACATGCAAGAGACGGTAAGCCGTCGTCGCTTCAAATGCAGCTCAGTGCAATGAGCATCAAATGCGCGCTCCAGGTCGACGAGTCTACATTGAAAGTTAACATCGCAGCAGTCAAACGGCTACTTGTCGTTGCGAGATGCCGGCCTTCAAGCTCCAAGAAGCCAAGAGCGCTCGACGGGCAATAGAGTCGCGATGGTCTCGAAATTACTGCAGACCAAAGTGTCGCCATGGTCTCAAAATTACAAGTGCACGTGCACCTCAACCCGCGCCGTGCCGGTGGTCGGCGCCACCTTCGCCGTGCCAGGGGGGGGGGGGGGTCGACGCCCCCCTCTAACTCGGCTCCTATGCGACGTAGACAAAAACCGGAAACACCGTTTGAAAGCTGGTCAAAATGCATTTGGAAAATATTTCAGCCATTTCTTATCAGGTCAATATTGAGGTCACCAGAGGTCATCAAGGGTCAGATTTTCAAGTTTTATGACTTTGCTCCAGAAAACCCCAGATATCACAGGAACTATGATAGCTAGGAACAAACGAAAAAAAGCAATGGAAAGCTCTTGAAAAATGCAATCGCCAAGGTGTCCGCAGATTTAAGCTCAGGTCAATAGTTTAAGCTCCAGAGCTCATCAAATGTCAAAAAGGCTACTTTTTTAGCAAAACAGTTTTCACAAATCTCGTTCTACCTAATCAAGATAGAGCAATAATTTTGACGCCATCGTCTTTGTCTCGTCAAGGCGCTTTGCATAATATGTATGATGATCAGGTTAGGTCAACTTAGAAATTTGACCTCAGGTCAAGGTCAAGTGGTGACTCAATTAGGTCATGTTGCACATTGAGACGTGTCGCAACGAGACAACACATTGGTGCCAGTTTTACTTCTCTATCTTGATTGTGTCGAGTTATTGGCAAAAAAGTGTTGGTGACCTCGGATGACCTCATCTGACCCTGTAGGGGTCACTGAACAAATTATTCAACTGGAACTTCAAGAATGGCCTATGATAACATGATCCAGAAGGAATTGGGCTGATATAATTCGTATCCTCAAAATGGGAAGCATTTGATTATTTCCCCATTGACTTATAATGTGGAGGTCACGAAATTGACCCGACCTTAGGTCACTGATATCAAAAGTCCGATATATACGAATTGTAGGAAGTCCTGTAAGTACGAAATGGATCGGCCAAAAACTGTGGCTGTGGTACGACCGGAAACATTTTTGGAGGTGGGGTCACGTGAACTGACCTGACATGACCAGATGATTGTTTTTTCACACTATGTGGATAATTGATGTCCCAACAGCTGTGCCAAAAACGGCGGCGCTGCGCGCCGCCGTTTGTGTTGTTGTTGCTATCCTCGACAAACCTTAGGGGGCGTCTAAACGCCCCCCCCCCCCCCGACATGGCGCGGGTTAACATGGGACGCCTATGCCGACGAGCACTTCACGTCGATGAGCCCTCCACGAAAAGCTCTTCCGAGAGTGTGTGAGGCTAGGTATCAAGCGTCGCAAAAAACGGCGTGATAAGTAGGTACTTGTTCTAGGAGAGGGCGTCGAAATGCCAGGAAATGCGTCATCTTCCACAATGGTAGAAACTCTGGCTTTACTAAGAAATGTACACACGAATGGTAAGAACAACCGCAGGGACCGAAACGTTGCTCTGTGGGAAAAATAAAACTTCATGACGCGTCCATGCAAAAAAACGACCACCACCAGCGGAGACACGAGCGTCAAAATCAATATCCGATCATCTTCCATCGCAGCGTTCAAGAGCCTCAATATCCGATCATCTTCCATCGAAGCGTTCAAGAGCCTCAATATCCGATCATCTTCCATCGAAGCGTTCAAGAGCCTCAATATCCGATCATCTTCCATCGCAGCGTTCAAGAGCCTCAATATCCGATCATCTTCCATCGCAGCGTTCAAGAGCCTCAGAGTGCGCATCGTACCAGCTCCGAGCGATGCCAATTGATTGACCATTGTTCTAAGACCGCGCGCCGACAGAAAATCGTTAGCGCGTTCGTTCTCTACTCTATAGAGAACGGACCAGAGGCACGGAGGATAAACATACCATTAGGTATGTCGGTATTAGGGAAATGGATGTTCATAGCAACGAGTATTGAGTGGCAGATTCTGGGGCGGTCGTGATGGCGCAGTGGGTGGATAACTAGATACTAGATAGCGTTCTCGTGGCGACAGAAAGGTCGGAGGTTCGAGCCTCTCCCGCCCCCCGACCGCAGCCCGCGTGTGTGTGCGTAGTCTCAAATGCCTTAAGTGAAACACGAAGAGCGGTGTGGCTAAAACCCCAATAATGATTGAGTAACGGCCCCTCATCCACACCCCCAAACACTCGTAACTTTCTGGTAAGGATGAAAATGCCCGAATTGCATGCACTGGCTATTTGATCCTGCCAAAGCACCAACCGAACCTACTTAGCTCCAGGACTTCAACCAAGTCCACCCAAGCAACCGAACCTCACTCATCCGTGCTTTTAGCTCATTCACGCTTTCATCTGTGCTTTTAGCTCATTCACGCTTTCATCCGTGCCTTTAGCTCATTCACGCTTTCACCCACACCACTGCACCAGATGACATGATCCTTTCGCACTGCACGCCTCGTTGACTGATTCAATATCCACCCTACACCGCATCCGCCCATCGCGACCTTCAACAGGACGCCAGCGGGCGCAGGGCCGCGCAGGGCCGCGCAGGGCCGCGCAGGACGGCGTGGAGCGGCGCGAAGAGGGGTCAATGGGACAGAATTTCACATTGCAACACCTGCCGCAGCGGACGATTCCAGCTCGCTTGCTGCGAGCTGCGAGAGTTGAAGGTGTTGCGCCACGCCGGACGCGGCGGTGAGAAGCTGCAATTGCGGCGAGAGCCTGGGTGAAACGTGGGTGAGGAAACCGCCCGCGTATGATCAACTGCCGGCATTCTGTGCGATCCAAGTCTCCCTCGGGACATCCAAGGTCCGGGTTTGCAGTGTCGCACTCTCTGAATAATTCTTCGCAACGGATTACGCGAAACTCGTCGCTTTCGTTTATGCGTATGGGTTTACGCCAAGCTCGGTATCTTCGCAACGTCCGGTGGTATAAATTTCAGAGGAAGTAGGTACGGAGGAATATCATAACCACATGTCCGACGCCGCACCTTACCCTGCATACAACCTCCTCTTACAGGACAATACGATCCCGCCAAACCTCAAACACCTTTGGCACAAGAGGTTAGAGGAACTCCATACACATGTCCAAAGTCGCACCTCATCCCGTGTGCAATCTCGTTTCCGAGACAATGTGATTATCTCTCAAACCACAGACACAGTCTTCCGACACGTCATCTGTGCAGGATTTAATCTGGTGTGGAACGAAGCGACACCATGCCAATAGAGCTATTTCAGACCGAACGGAAACTGTTAATCCCATCTCCGAACCACATCAACGAAACACGTTCACTTTCAAGCCACAGTGTGTGCTAGTGGTGCCAGTTTCGGAAAATATTTGTCCAATGTCCGACCGATGCTCAAGACCATGGTCAGCTGTCCGTCCGAAACTGTCCGAAAATCATTGTTTGTCCGAAATTTGTCCGAAAGCAAAAAAAGTGTTTGATATGGAAATGAATTACCTGTGGCACACTTTCCTTTTTTAAAGTAACTAAGTGATTTTCGCGACAAGCCATCTTTGGGCATTCGATGTCCGAAAATGTCCAAAGAAATATGTTCATGTCCGTCCGAAAACCGAATCGGTCTTCGGACAAATTCGGAATTGCGAAAATGATTGTACCGATTGGCACCACTAGTGGGTGCGCACCTAGGCACACCGCAAGTCTAGATGGTGCACGGTGCAGCACACCGCACCACGGCAGCAAACCCAAGTAAACAGTGACATAAGAGACAAAGTGAAAGTAAAACCCGCCAATGACCAGCCTGCGCGTTAAACAAACACTATGGATGAGGATCGGCAACTCTCCGTCGGCGCCTTTGATGTTGGCGACCGCGCCGGCCACATGGTTTCCTATCCGTCGTTCCTATGCTGAGCCGCGGCGGTTTCCTATCTGTCGTCGGTCGGCCACGGGCGGGAGTTGCCGATCCAGGTATCTCTCATCCATGACAAACCCTGAACATCCCAGCTACCATACACACCACAGACGAAGGTCTCCACATTGCTCGACGGCGGCGGCGGAGAACGGAGACAGGCCACACTTTCGACAGCGTACGTCACGACTAACGCCACCACACTTGGCAACGCGACCGAACGCGACCGCACGCGACAGCACGCGACCGCACGCGACAGCACGCGACCGCACGCGACAGCACGCGACAGCACGCGACCGCACGCGACCGCACGCGACAGCACGCGACCGCACGCGACAGCACGCGACAGCACGTGACGGGCGTGCGTTACGCGGCGTGACGGGCTACACGTCACGCTGTGCGTGAGCCAGCGGTCAGACCGTGACGGCACCGGAACACGCAAACAAACACACCGCGGTCAACTTTCGCTTTCCGTCGACCCGACGTCGGCACGCTCTCTAGTGTCGCCATGTTCGGGTTTAAAGCGGCGTTCAGACTTCCGTGGTGGTGGTGGTAAACTGCAGGCAGAAGTTTGGTCATAAATCTTGGGAGGCTTTTTACGCGTAAGTCTCCGGAAGAGTTGAGTTCGTGGGAATAAAACGCCAGAAACCATAAGTATACAGAAATACCACTCCGACAGCAAATTTGTGGACCATTCATCTAAATCATTTTCTGGATCATGTAACGCAGCATAAATCAAATGTTTCAAAGTATTATTTTCAGTGTCCATTGAGAATCCGCCTTGGTACATACAAAGCGTGACAGCTAAAATGGGACGCCGCAATCAAAACATAATTATGTATGATTTAGAACGTGTAATTTAGACTTCGCTTGTGGAATGAATGTCAACCAGCCTGTTAAATGCAGATAACCAGAACACATATAGCGGAAGGCAATCCGTCACGGGCTTTCACCCCATCCCAGCCTCAGGGCCCATCTAAATGACCGATACCCAGTCACTGACGCAATTACCGACACAACTCGAAACACACCTGCAAACCGACCCGTTTCAAGCATACTCAACGGCAGCTGGCGTTATTCAAGGATGTAGAAACTTCTCCCTGGGGTTAACAGTCCGGAACATGAGCGAACGGGTCGCTATGCAGGCGGGGTGAACCGGAAGTTGGCGGAACGACATGCTGAAGCTGAAGGTTTCGTGACCTGATGAGCTATGGAGCGTGCACGGCCGTGGCAACCCAGAAGCAGAGGTCAAACGTGCATTAACCCTATTACTGGCGGGATGAACAAAAAATACGAATATGTCGGGGGGGCTATTCGCCTTCGCCACCCCCCCCCCCCTTCGATCTCGGAAACCGCTGGACCGATTATCTATGGGAAAGCGGCATTCGATTCCTTGGAGCATGAACTACATTCCTGTATTCATAAATATGCAAAATTTTATCATGGGCGGATACAGGTAGCAAAAACAAAAATGGGGAAAACATGCATTTTTAGATGTTTGCCCTGGGACGTTGTTTGAACGCAATTTGTTCATGTCGTTGGATTTCGCCACCTAATTGTATGCTCTAACATATACTCCTTTTAAAGTTTGAGGAAATTAACCCAATGGCGTCCTCAGGCAATTCCAAAGGGGAGTATCTAAAGGTGTCACTATAATATTTGTTTTGCCGCTTTGATTTCTGTTTTAGATGCTTATAATTATGTGTATATGCATGAGAATGTAAATTATGGCAGTTTTGTATTTGTGCAGTGGCGTGCTCAGGAGGGGAAGGGGAGGGGAATTGAGCTTCGTTTTTTATCTTTATCTTTGCTTATTGATGCATTTTGCTGTGTAGTGTCACGCCATGGGTCCACAATTCCCCTAATTGCATACCTGTGACCGCCTATGCCCCAAAATACAATTGTGATCCATGCAGATGATATTGCATGAAATTACCCACTGCAAAATAACGTGCATGGGAACTAAACACATTGCGTGTGAACGAAGTCAAACACATGCCCCAAAAACCCGTTCCTGGGGTCGCCTGTAGGAAGCCCAAAAACATTTTAAAAATCACACAAGGTGTGCAAAAACAGCTAAGAAGGTTCACTAAGTTCAAAATTCTTATCTTTCAGATTTCGATGAAATATTAGTGACCCAAAATACGTCCCTGAAGGCGCCCATGCGCAATCCAAAAATTTGGAGAAAACAGTTCAACATGTCTACAAAAGGCAGTAAAGAAAGGTGTGAAAGTCGTAGGCTCGTATCTACAATGGTTAGAGAATGGGAACGGATTCCCTTTGAAAGCCGAGTTCCGCTGAAATCACAAACATGCCCCCCAAAAACCAAGCCTGAAGCCACCCCTGGTAAGCATATTTTTTTTGGGGAAAAAATCAGAAATGTACCCAATAAATATTTAGGAAACGTCAAAAACTTTCATGGACGTATCTACTCTTTTGGGGACAGGAGCGGAAAAACCTTAAGAGGGGTCGTTTTAGCCCCCCCCCCTTCCGACACTAATAGGGTTAATGAACCGTGAAGAACAGATGGGTTGGGGATGGGTTGGGGATGGGTTGGGGATGGGTTGGGGATGGGTTGGGGATGGTTTGATGGGCTGAGGGTTGGGCAGACGCTGCTTGACGAGAGCCTCGCTTCATTTCTTCCACGTAGGTGCAATACGTAGCCGTGCTCCAACAATGCACAACAAAGCCTCTCCCGTCAGCACCTGACACTCGTTCATCAAGAGACCCTCGCCTGCATCCTGCTACTCGTTCATCAAGAGAACCTCGTCTGCATCCTGCTACTCGTTCATCAAGAGACCCTCGCCGGCATCCTGCCACTCGTTCATCAAGAGACCCTCGTCTGCATCCTGCCACTCGTTCATCAAGAGACCCTCGTCTGCATCCTGCTACTCGTTCATCAAGAGACCCTCGTCTGCATCTGACACTCGATCATCAAGAGATCCTCGCCGGCATCCTGACACTCGTTCATCAAGAGACCCTCGTCAGCATCTGACACTCGTTCATCAAGAGACCCTCGCCGGGATCCTGACACTCGTTCATCAAGAGACCCTCGCCTGCATCCTGCTACTCGTTCATCAAGAGACCCTCGTCTGCATCCTCACACTCGTTCATCAAGAGACCCTCGTCAGCATCTGACACTCGTTCATCAAGAGACCCTCGCCGGCATCCTGCCACTCGTTCATCAAGAGACCCTCGCCGGCATCCTGCCACTCGTTCATCAAGAGACTCTCGCCGGCATCCTGACACTCGTTCATCAAGAGACCCTCGTCTGCATCTGACACTCGTTCATCAAGAGACCCTCGTCTGCATCTGACACTCGTTCATCAAGAGACCCTCGTCTGCATCCTGCTACTCGTTCATCAAGAGACCCTCGTCTGCATCCTGCTACTCGTTCATCAAGAGACCCTCGCCTGCATCTGACACTCGTTCATCAAGAGACCCTCGTCTGCATCCTGCTACTCGTTCATCAAGAGACCCTCACCTGCATCCTGCCACTCGTTCATCAAGAGACCCTCGCCGGCATCCTGACACTCGTTCATCAAGAGACCCTCGCCGGCATCTGACACTCGTTCATCAAGAGACCCTCGCCGGCATCTGACACTCGTTCATCAAGAGACCCTCGCCGGCATCCTGCTACTCGTTCATCAAGAGACCCTCGTCAGCACCTGACACTCGTGCATCAAGAGACCCTCGCCAGCATCCTGACACTCGTTCATCAAGAGACCCTCGCCTGCATCCTGCTACTCGTTCATCAAGAGACCCTCGTCTGCATCCTGCTACTCGTTCATCAAGAGACCCTCGTCTGCATCCTCCCACTCGTTCATCAAGAGACCCTCGCCGGCATCTGCCACTCGTTCATCAAGAGACCCTCGTCTGCATCTGACACTCGTTCATCAAGAGACCCTCGTCAGCACCTGACACTCGTTCATCAAGAGACCTTCGCCGGCATCCTGACACTCGTTCATCAAGAGACCCTCGTCTGCATCCTGCTACTCGTTCATCAAGAGACCCTCGCCTGCATCTGACACTCGTTCATCAAGAAACCCTCGCCGGCATCCTGACACTCGTTCATCAAGAGACCCTCGTCAGCACCTGACACTCGTTCATCAAGAGACCCTCGCCTGCATCGGACACTCGTTCATCAAGAGACCCTCGCCTGCATCCCGTCACTCGTTCATCAAGAGACCCTCGCCTGCATCTGACACTCGTTCATCAAGAGACCCTCGCCGGCATCCTGACACTCGTTCATCAAGAGACCCTCGCCTGCATCCTGCTACTCGTTCATCAAGAGACCCTCGCCTGCATCCTGCCACTCGTTCACCAAGAGACCCTCGCCGGCATCCTGACACTCGATCATCAAGAGACCCTCGCCGGCATCCTGACACTCGTTCATCAAGAGACCCTCGCCGGCATCCTGACACTCGTTCATCAAGAGACCCTCGCCGGCATCCTGACACTCGTTCATCAAGAGACCCTCGTCAGCACCCGTCACTCGTCCATCAAGAGACCCTCGCCGGCATCAGTCCAACACCGGCACCAGGCTCATTTGACGGCAATCTACGCCTGTGGGTGACTCAGCAAACGATAGCACTATCGCGCACATGTGCTGCGTAGCTATCCCAGAGACAACAACCGTCACACGGCACAGCTGAAGGGCACATGATACCTGCGGGCATAACGCAGTTAAATCGGTGCTGTACGTGCTGACAATACAAACAAGGCATGCCGTTCACGGTCACGACCTTGAAACTCGCTCTTCCTGGCTTTGCATAATCTGATATTTCTCAACACGAAGGTACTACGGAGCGTGCACGGCCGTGGTGACCCAGAAGCAGAGGTCAAACGTGCCTGAACGACCTGTGAAGAGCAGATGGGTCTATCGAGGGTTGGTGGGCACTGCTCGACAGCAGGGCCTCGCCTCATTCATTGCACGTAGGTGCAATATGTAGCCTTGCGCCAACCATGCACAACAAAGCCTCTCCCGTCCAGCCCCCACCAGTAACAGTTGGCAGCACTCGGGCGTTTGGGCGTTAAAAACCTACTACACCATAGGGTTCCCATGTTAAATCGATGATTTTCAGACGAAGCTGGCTCGTTACCTATGGTACATATTTTAAATCCGACTTCTGGAACAGATAGCTACAAACCTTAGCGGGGGTTACAAAATATCGGAACGACCGCTGACCGCTTCCAAATGCTACTACAGTACTGAAATATACACTACTTCGACTACTACTTCGTAGTAGAATTTAATATGACCGCTTCCAAATGCTACTACATGTACTGCAAATACACTACTTTGACTACTACTTCGTATATTTGCTGGCGTTTAATTCAATAAATAAAGATATAATCTTTGGAAATACAAGTTATTGATAGCAAACAATACCATTAATTTATAATAGACAAAACAATTACGATACAAATTATATCTTGTCTAATTAATCTGGGCGTTACATTCCTTACTGTTCTACCCGTTGTTCTATTACCCTGCTCCAGTCAGCATCTGACACGCGAACACTCACTCTCACTCTCCACTCTCTTCACTCACTCTCCGAAGACCAAGCTGGCGTAGCGTTTGGTTAGTGGAATACACAGGAGCGATGCTACGTTGGTGGTATCCGCAAACGTAGGGTCGTACCTGACGTAGGGAAAGCAGGACCACTCGGTACATCTACACTGCAATCTACTGCACATCTACACTGCAGTCTACACTCTACACCCGGCTGGAGCAATCCGGACGTGAACCGAACATTCCGAACGTGTACCGGTTTCGGTTTCGGTTTCGATTTCGATGGCCCGATCGTGCCCTTCGCATACACACAAGTCCGCAGCGCAGGTGAATGCAAAGTGGGGACCTGAGTCACAGTTCGGTGCAGTGAGGACCGGAGGCGCGAAGTGCACTGCGCAATTCCTTGCGCAGCGCATACACACATGGGCAATGCGGGCAGCTATCATACTTGCCCCGTCATACCGACAGAAACCTGACCAGGGACAACGAAACACAAGATGTGGAGTACATTTCTTCACTAATTGCATTTCTTCATACATTTCTTCACACTACCTGACCATCAACCAGCTCGTCAAACTTGACCACGAATTCACATTTATCCTTCGCAAAATTGACGAACAATCTTGCCCAATGATTCCTGTAGTATATGGTGGGTGCCCCCAATGATTCCTTTAGTATATGGTGGGTGCCCCCAATGATTCCTGTAGTAGATGGTGGGTGCCCCCAATGATGCCTGTAGTAGATGGTGGGTGCCCCCAATGATTCCTGTAGTACATAGATGGTGGGTGCCCCCAATGATTCCTGTAGTAGATGGTGGGTGCCCTCAATAATTCCTGTAGTAGATGGTGGGTGCCCCCAATGATTCCTGTAGTAGATGGTGGGTGCCCCCAATGATTCCTGTAGTAGATGGTGGGTGCCCCCAATGATTCCTGTAGTAGATGGTGGGTGCCCCCAATGATTCCTGTAGTAGATGGTGGGTGTCCCCAATGATTCCTGTAGTAGATGGTGGGTGCCCCCAATGATTCCTGTAGTGCATAGTGGGTGCCCCCAATGATTCCTGTAGTAAATGGTGGGTGCCCCCAATGATTCCTGTGGTAGATGGTGGGTGCCCCCAATGATTCCTGTAGTAGATGGTGGGTGCCCCCAATGTTGCCTGTAGTAGATGATGGGTGCCCCCCATGATTCCTGTAGTAGATGGTGGGTGCCCCCAATGATTCCTGTAGTAGATGGTGGGTGCCCCCAATCTTGCCTGTAGTAGATGATGGGTGCCCCCAATGATTCCTGTAGTAGATGGTGGGTGCCCCCAATGATTCCTGTAGTAGATGGTGGGTGCCCCCAATGATTCCTGTAGTAGATGGTGGGTGCCCCCAATGATTCCTGTCGTAGATGGTGGGTGTCCCCAATTATTCCCGTAGTAGATGGTTGGTGCCCCCAATGATTCCTGTAGTAGATGGTGGGTGCCCCCAATGATTCCTGTAGTAGATGGTGGGTGTCCCCAATGATTCCTGCAGTAGATGGTGGGTGCCCCAATGATTCCTGTAGTATTGTAGTTCCTGTATGTAGATTCCGCTCACTAAGATATGTAACCTCTCGGCCATGTCTGGTGTCTTCCCTGAGAGATGGAAGCGGGCAAACATTATACCATTATACAAGAAAGGCGACAAAAAAGAGCGTTCAAACTACAGATCTATTTCCCTGCTTCCTCTCTTCGGGAAGATATTGGAGCGTGTTGTGTTCGACGAGCTGTTTTATCATGTATCACTGGTTTTGAGCCAACAGCAGCATGGTTTTATTCCTAGGCGTTCGTGCAGCACGAACTTAAGTGTTTACCTTAAGCACGCGTGGGAGGCCATATCGGACGGATACCAGACGGAAGTCATTTACTCTGATTATTCGGCCGCTTTTCAGAGCGTCAACCATGCGCTTCGCATTCACAAGTTAAAACACTCCTACCATTTGAAGGTGCTCGCACTGAAATGGTTCGTCTCGTATCTGTCCGATAGACGCCAGAGAGTTATCGTCAACGGAAAACCTCCCGACTGGCAACCGGTTATCTCCGGTGTTCAAGAAGGATCACTTTTGGCTCCCCTTCTCTTTTCGATGTTTATTAGCGATCTACCGTGTCAAATGGAATCCGGCCGATGTCAACACTTCTGTATGCCGATGTCAAAATTTTCCGTAAAATCACTTCTCCAGCTGACGGACTGTTGCTGCAGAGGGATCTTACCCAGCGTGGTCTAAGTGGGGACTGGCTCTCAACCCTGCAAAATGCAAATCGTTTACGATGACTCTCAGGCGTGCACCCGTCCAGACCAAGTATTTTATCGCTGGTACCAGTCTGGAACATGTGAGTAAGATCAGGGGCCTGGGTGTAACGCTGGACACCAAATTAACTTTCGCACCACATGCATCGGATACTGCCAACCGTGCACTCGGCCTCATTATCCGCTCTTTCCAAGAAGGTACCAGCAAGTCAAAATTCAACCGAAGCGCAGTACTGGCTGCGTACTTCGCGAATGTGCGATCGATTTTAGAATATTGCAGCGTGGTCTGGGCGGGGGTAGCCAACTCCCACAAGGTGCGGGTCGATCGAGTGCAGCACAAGTTCCTCATTTGGCTGCTAGCTCACACTTCCGCCGGACAAACGAATTCTCTTTATTATGGTAGCCTTCTGCTCCATTTCAAAATTCCATCTTTAGCACAACGCAGAGTTCAACATGACATCTCTTCCTGAGGAACATTCTGCGGGGGAGAGTGGACTCTCAGGTTCTGCTCAACTCTTTTCCTCTGCACGTGCCGCCTCGATCGACCAGCACCCTCACCCTGTTCGCCGTGCCTCGAGCTCGAGTCAGAACTATCGAATCAGGGATGTTCTGCAGGGTCCCTAAAGCCATGAATGTTTTCTTGGCCAGTCATTTGAACGTAGACATCTTTCATGACAGTTTTGGCGTTTTTGGAGCTCCCGTGATCAGGTACGTTTTAACCGTACAGTCATCATCACTTCGATCATCATGTCATTTATCTTTTTGACTTTGCCTGTCAGTGGAGTACGACTCTGTTGGCGATGAAAGCAAATAAATAAATAAATAAGTAAATGGTGGATGCCTTGCATGCTGTTCACAGAGCGACGCACAGAAGAACAGTATCCGGGATGAATGCTCCAGCACGCGTGTCGCGGCGTCGTCCCGGCCCTCGTGCGCGACATCGCACGTGGTCGCGGGAACCGGGACAGCGGGGCGTGCAAGACGAAATGTCGTATACGTGGTGGCTGGTGCCATCAACTGGCGACAGGGAGAGCATCGCAGAGGCGCGCGCGCCTCCGCATACAGCCAGGCAGGACGCATACGCAAACTTCAGGACCACGGAGCCGGGGCCGGGCCCAAATGCAGGCCCGGCGGGCCTGAAGCTGTGTCTGAACTCAGCTTGCCGGGCTCAGCACAAGTTCGGGGGTTAAAATATTGTTTAATGTATGATGGAGTGAACATGCAGATTGCTGGCTGCCGGGCCTGGCGGGTGCTGCCACATGTGGCCGGGCTTGATGCCGGTGCCAACTCATTTATGAGCGGTGGCGGTGGCGGTGGCGGTGGCGGTGCCGGTTCCTGTTTTTGGAGACATGTTTGCATCTCTACTAGGGACATATCGGGAAAGTGAGCTCGAATGGCCATACCACAGGCGGATCCAGGGGGAGGGCCATACGCGTTGTTTAATACACGAGGAAGCTAAACCTGGTCAGTTGTCAAAACTGGAGTCTCACTTTGGAATCGGTGACAAAATCTGTGATGAAGCTTTTCGAGATTGTTTTTTTTTTTAATAAATAACTTTAGTCCGAATGTTTTTGTATGGATGGATTTCTGAGGTCAGGACCCACGATAAGCAGAGCTTGTTGCGTAGGTCCTGACCTCACCACCCGATCGCGCAATTCCTGTTGGCCGGCAGAATTTATATTTATATATTATGTTTATATTGAAAACATTGATTGATTGATTGATTGATATTGATTGAGAAACATTGATAAAGATTTTTAAAAAAAAAACGGTGAGAATGAGACATCATCCTTTCAAACAAACTTAGAGGTAATATATCTAGACGCTCAAGCAAGAAAAATATAGCCTCACTCTTAAACGCATTGCGAGTATGTGCTTGTATAAATTTGCAAGCATGTTTGAGTGCGTGCGTGCGTGTAACTTGTGCACACAAATATCGCTTCGTGATTTGTACCTGTTGGCGATCAAACGCGCCTCTGCGATGCTCTCCCTGTCGCCATCGGATGGCACCAGCCACCACGTATACCATATTTTGTCTCGCACCCCCCGATGTCTCGGTTCCCACGACCACGTGTGATGTCGCGCACGAGGGCCGGGACGACGCCGCGACGACTTCGACGTTGTCGCGACTCGACGCTTTCACGACCGACGCAGTCGCCGACGTACCCGGAATGTGCGGCCTCATGTTCGACGCCGCCACTCAACGTTCTCCTGTTTTATCTCGCATCTCTATCCGCAATATCCTTCACTTTTCCACAAGCGTTTCAACTCTATCGCCGCCGATGGTCCTCCGGAATTCTACGAACAATTATCACGAACAGTACCCATCATTGAATGGGACAAAAAAGCACAGTTCGATCTGGTATAAAATATTCAGCAGCAGAGCCCAGCCCAGTACGGCAGCACATCAACTACCGGACCTGACCGAACCTAGTTATCGATCGGCTCACTGATGCCTAGGCCATCCACCGCACTCAATAACCACAGGCATCACCTGAATAACTCAGAGGACTGCAGCTCGCTCGAAGCCTGCATCAATTATTATAATTGTATATCTATACCCAGTTTCCCAGAAGAAAAAACGGTTTGGCTCGCTCTTGGTCACATTAATTGATGTGTTACATTTTACACATTTCACTTTCAGAGTGTTACATTTTACACATTTCACTTTCAGAGTGTTACCGCAAACCTCTCGGACGAAATGGATTGGCATTTCACTTCCTGACAGCTCGACGAGATGCGACTAAGCACATAGGTGCAATGCGTGTGTCGAATTTTGACGAGATGAGATCAAGTAACCTCTCTATCATCCACCACCGTACCTAGTCATACAGCAAACATTGCAGATAATCGTTAGTTATCCTACACGAGATAACCGAGTTTGTGGCCGCGTCAGACGTACGCAGCAACCGGGCAGCGACCCCGCGCGGCGCGGCGTGAATTGGAGGAAGAGGGGAGGGGCGGGGAGGGGCCTGCGCCGCGCAAACAAGGCCCAAGGGTCAGTCACACGGGCGGGGTGAGGGATTACCACCCTTAGCGCCCGACAAGCACCGCATTCCACTGCGGTCCTGAGCTGACAACAGTACAGCAAACATTGCCGACAATATCAGTTTGCGAACGCTTCTCAGACTCCCCTGATCATCCCAACCGCTACACAATACTCCAGACATTTCCGAAAACCCGCTACACCCTTTTTCGACATTTCCGAACGCCCTTTGACCCGCTACACCCTTTTTCGACATTTCCGAGCGCCCTTTGACCCTCTACACCCTTTTTCGGCATTTCCGAACGCCCTTTGACCCGCTACACCCTTTTCCGACATTTCCGAACGCCCTTTGACCCGCTACACCCTTTCCCGACATTTCCGAACGCCCTTTGACCCGCTACACCCTTTTTCGACATTTCCGAACGCCCTTTGACCCTCTACACCCTTTTTCGACATTTCCGAACGCCCTTTGACCCTCTACACCCTTTTTCGACATTTCCGAACGCCCTTTGACTCGCTACACCCTTTTCCGACATTTCCGAGCGCCCTTTGACCCGCTACACCCTTTTGCGACATTTCCGAACGCCCTTTGACCCGCTACACCCTTTCCCGACATTTCCGAACGCCCTTTTACCCGCTACACCCTTTCCCGACATTTCCGAACGCCCTTTGACCCTCTACACCCTTTCCCGACATTTCCGAACGCCCTTTTACCCGCTACACCCTTTTGCGACATTTCCGAGCGCCCTTTGACCCGCTACACCATTGTGCAGCCGCTTCCGACGGTTCTTCTGCACGGCCGAGTGAGCACCACCTTACACGTGGTATCCAGGCGTCGCGAGACGCCAGTCCAAAGTCTGACAGCACCACGCTGTGACGCGTGACGCGTGACGCTGTGACGCGTGACGCGTGACGCTGTGACGCGTGACGTCATCAGAACAGGCGCCGGCCACTCGGATAATCATAATAGTTTATTCAAATCAGGTCATGCGCGAAGCAGGTTTTTTCTTCATAGTTGCGTCATACAGGCCGGCATTTACCTACAGTACACAAAATCAGTCGAGCCTACAGTTTGCAAAACACACAGCTAAGATGGTAAAAGACATCAAAATATACGTTAAAAGACTATGACGACACAACAAGATTGTAATGATCGATACATATCGAGCCACTATTCACGCGGTATCATCTATCTCCCTGGCGAGTACGCTTTCTCAAGTACGCTTTAAATGCACCGTACGTCTGACACGCAAATGCTAACGGTGGCAGCGCATTCCACCCAGCGACGGCGACCTCGCGCGACGCGGGTCCAAGTCTGCGGGCCCCTCGCTCTGTAAACACTCCACAGTCCACACCCCGATCAGAGTGCGCCGGCTCACGGCCGGGAGAGAGGCGCCTCTGCGCTGGACTGGACAGGGGCAGATACAGGGCGGCCGAAACAGGCTGGTTTGGGGAGGCACACCACAGCAAGACGCCCATGATGATTCGGGTTTTCGGGCGCTCCGACAGCTTAAGTGATTTGGCGCCCGACAGAAAGATGCCAAACTGTATCGGCTTTCGCCTCATTGTTACATTAAGATTTGACTTCCCTATAAAATGCAATTATTTCTTTTAAAATCAGGAAATAGCCACCATTGTCACGAAGCAAACCCCAAGGCGTGCCATGCCACGTGGCACAAAGTAGGCAGGAGCTATGATTCCACTGGGGCTGGAACTCGGTGTTTAGACGACGACGACGACGACGACGACGACGACGACGACGACGACGACGACGACGACGACGACGACGACGACGACGACGACGACGACGACGACGACGACGACGACGACGACGACGACGACGACGACGACGACGACGACGACGACGACGACGACGACGACGACGACGACGACGACGACGACGACGACGACGACGACGACGACGACGACGACGACGACGACGACGACGACGACGACGACGACGACGACGACGACGACGACGACGACGACGACGACGACGACGACGACGACGACGACGACGACGACGACGACGACGACGACGACGACGACGACGACGACGACGACGACGACGACGACGACGACGACGACGACGACGACGACGATGACGATGACGATGACGATGACGATGACGATGACGATGATGATGATGATGATGATGATGATGATGATGATGATGATGATGATGATGATGATGATGATGATGATGATGATGATGATGATGATGATGATGATGATGATGATGATTGCGGCTTATGGGCGACACAACTACCGACCTTCACTCCGCACGTGGCAGTCGAGCACTCGAATTACCTGGCCATTACGTCCTGAACATGCAGACATCCAATATGAGCATGCCATCGCACATGCCACGAAATCATGTACGGCATGGTGAAGGGAATGGTGATCTGAAGTAAGATCTAAAACTACATAGCATTTGAACACACTTTACAAAAAAAGGTAAATTAACTTAGGGATTAAGATAGAGCAATTCAAATATCGTATATTAAAGGGAAATAATGACCTTTTGATTTTGTTAGCAACAATTTATTTGGCTACCGTTATGGTATTCAAATGTGATATAAATTTAAGAATTAAATACAATTATTCCCTAATTCAAAGTTGGAAGTTTGGGAAATTCATGATCGGTATTTTCCCTCCACTATTGGAAAGCGACACATCTGGCGCTTTTGTATCAATCTGTTCAACGTTGTTGAATGGGCACTTCTAAACAAATCGCCGACACTAAATAGGTCGCCGTCGATGTGCATCGATGAGCTTCCGATTTAATTTCCAGTTTTGTGTTGCAATGGTTGTTAGTTGTAAAGGATAGCCGGGCATATAATCACAACAAGCAGAACGCAAAATATATTTGCCACACCATTGCATAAAAAAGCAATACGGGAAAAGCCCGGAGCTTGATGGAAACCGAAAAGTTATTGCAAGTACCGGTCGTTAAAAGTGTGGAACGCTTATCAAGATTAACTTAAAATATCTCCCGGAAGGAATTTGTATATGCAAAATGCGATGAATTTACATCATATTTTGGCCTCGTCTGTCGATTTCAAGTGGTAACTCCATTTTGTGTGGGAAAATGTCATTATTTCCCTTTAACTGAGAAACGGCAAATCACCACATCGAATAACTCTACTGCGGACTTCTGGACTGCTATAGCCACTGACGGCGGGGCGTGGCCGGTGGCCATATTTCGCCGCCAAAGTAGGAGCTCGACGTTTCCAATGAGGTACAATTCGCCACGGCCGGCCACGGAGCACGCAGCCGCCCTGCGGTTACAGCTCGGCAGCCTATAGTGGGCACGAAACCTCCCCCTGTCCCCAGAGGCATCGCGGGGGGGGGGGAGAATAGGGTCAGCGGTCAGAGGGCACGCCAGGTTTACCGAGCGACCTATCAGGACTGGGACGTTGGCAGGATGTTGGCAGGACGTTGGTAGGACGTTGGCAAGACTCCTGTGGCTCAGGTCGTCGCCAGCTCAGTGATGTTGGAAATTACATTTAGGATTTGTGTTATGATAGGATACGGACACCCGTCGAAACAGCGTGCGACAGGGTGGTTACGCTGTAATATTAACCAGGACAATCATTTTGCCTACAAACTAGGAATGTCGTTATGTATTAACGTAAACAGACCGTTCCACACGACAGGGTTATTCTTCGGTCTTTCATACATGAACATAAAAATGAGTGAGCTAAAACAGTAAAAAGTGAGCTAAAACAGTTTGCCCTGTTTTGCCGACATCGTAAAATTATTGAGCAATGTAAAATATAATGGGCGACACTGCATTCAGAACACACTGAGATTAAATATGCGCATTGTATGAATGGCTAGCCCTATACAAGAATGTGCGCTTTCCGTGATTGTTTCTAGGTCGAGGCAAGGCTAGCTAGATGTTTCGATTGTCGGGTATCACGCTCCAGTATTTCGTAGTTGAACTGGATGCGCGACGCCAACAACGAAGGTTTCGCTCTAGTTATAACCTTATGCAACATGCACAAGTCAGAGTATTTTACTAAATCTAACGCATTTAGCCAACCTAATTCACGCAATACATCAGAGATGTGGTCGTATTTCCTGCGTCCTGATATGACTCGTGCGGCAAAATTTAAGATTTTTTGGATGTTCTTAAGAGACGTCACACTGGCACTGCCATACACTTGTACACAGTATCTCACATGTGATAGCACCAGACAATCGACAATGCGCGGCAACACTTCAGCGGGCAAGGCATGCTTTACATGGCTTAATCCGATCAAAATTCCAAAGCAGCGATCAGTGATGTTTTATGTTATCACATTTTCGCTGTAAAATACGAGGTTTACTGCGTGAAATCTGTTTTCCCAATACCAGTTTTTATTTCATTATAGCAGGAAATTTGACGTCACATCAGTGTCCTTCAACAGCCTCGAGACATAGTTTTATATTTCATATTTGTATATTTATCCAGCCTCGTCATGGTTTTATACAACATATTTATATAGCATCTGGCTTGAACCTCAACAACAGACACAATTCTGGAGCAAAAACATTAAAATTCCACGATATATTCATAGCCGTAATATTTTTTGCAAATCCCTTGAAGCCATTTCCGCTCATACCTCCTCTAAGCGAGACCAGACGAGTTTCACATTGATTCGCTGGTTTACTGTTGCCCTGCATCGCACTACACAGCCCACATACGTGAACTGATTACCGGAAGTGACATCTGCAGGGTCAGCAGAACCGCACCACATCCGTGATGCTCCGGCACGAACGCCTCCCATTTCACGAGCTGGGGCCGAACCGGGGCCGAGCCGGGGCCGTACCGGGCCGTACGGGGCCGTACGGGGCCGTATCGGGCCGTATCGGGCCGTATCGGGCCGTACCGGGCCGTACCGGGCCGTACCGGGCCGTACCGGGCCGTACCGGGCCGTACCGGGCCGTACCGGGCCGTACCGGGCCGTACCGGGCCGTACCGGGCCGTACCGGGCCGTACCGGGCCGTACCGGGCCGTACCGGGCCGTACCGGGCCGTACCGGGCCGTACCGGGCCGTACCGGGCCGTACCGGGCCGTACCGGGCCGTACCGGGCCGTACCGGGCCGTACCGGGCCGTACCGGGCCGTACCGGGCCGTACCGGGCCGTACCGGGCCGTACCGGGCCGTACCGGGCCGTACCGGGCCGTACCGGGCCGTACCGGGCCGTACCGGGCCGTACCGGGCCGTACCGGGCCGTACCGGGCCGTACCGGGCCGTACCGGGCCGTACCGGGCCGTACCGGGCCGTACCGGGCCGTACCGGGCCGTACCGGGCCGTACCGGGCCGTACCGGGCCGTACCGGGCCGTACCGGGCCGTACCGGGCCGTACCGGGCCGTACCGGGCCGTACCGGGCCGTACCGGGCCGTACCGGGCCGTACCGGGCCGTACCGGGCCGTACCGGGCCGTACCGGGCCGTACCGGGCCGTACCGGGCCGTACCGGGCCGTACCGGGCCGTACCGGGCCGTACCGGGCCGTACCGGGCCGTACCGGGCCGTACCGGGCCGTACCGGGCCGTACCGGGCCGTACCGGGCCGTACCGGGCCGTACCGGGCCGTACCGGGCCGTACCGGGCCGTACCGGGCCGTACCGGGCCGTACCGGGCCGTACCGGGCCGTACCGGGCCGTACCGGGCCGTACCGGGCCGTACCGGGCCGTACCGGGCCGTACCGGGCCGTACCGGGCCGTACCGGGCCGTACCGGGCCGTACCGGGCCGTACCGGGCCGTACCGGGCCGTACCGGGCCGTACCGGTACTTGGTCCTCCTGAACAAGCTACGAAGCTACAGTGGTACGGTATCGATCCCCGCTGGTTCCGGAGTTGCCTCGATCAGGGTCCTAGGATTGCTTCGAGCTAGGGTGCGTAGTGTAAAATTCTGGCAAAAAAAAATAATATAAAGAGTGGAAAATTCAACCCAAAACATATGTACTAGGCTTTATCAATACCCAGTTACTCGCTCACCAGAATTAGTTATAATCTATGCCAATTCCTTCCTGTTTTTCCCTCCACAGGCTGTCCCTATCAATACATCCAACAATCATTATCAGGGTTCCAATTATCCAATACATTTAAAATTAAGGAGTGGAAAATTCACAGTAAATCTTGGAATAAGGAGTGGGAAAATGGTATCATATATAGGGTGTTTTTCCACCCAAATTTACTAATTCTAGGACTCCGATCCCGATGGACGGCTGCAGGTGGTGAGAGTCGGATCACTATCCCTTCCTTCTCCCACGGGCGTCCCGCAGGGGTCCCTCGTGGGCACAATTCTCTTCAGCATCTTCACGAACGACCCCTTGCATCGTACCTTCCTCACGGGCGTCTGGTGTCCTACGCAGACGACCCCAGCTCCTCGACTCCGCCCTCCCAGTACACATAGCCCTACTAAAATCCGGACAGGAGGATACCATCATTGCGGTCAAATCCTACTTCACTGCCAACTCTATAAAAATGAACCCCACCAAGACCACTCTTCTCTTGTCGGTACTCCTCAAGTTCTTAAAGACCCCATCCTTTCAGCTCAATATCTCGAACCACACACTCAATCCCTTGCCTCCGTAAATATGCTGGGGGTCACCATGGACCGTACCTTGTCCTGGGAGGAACACATTTCCAATTTCCATCAATCTTGTTCTGTGTGTATAAAATTTGTCACCACCTCACACCCGAGACCTGCAAACTCCTTATCCAGACACACGTGTTCCCCACACATACTGTACTGCCTCTCCGTCTGGGGCGGGCCGCCGCCGGCCACCTCAGCCGGGTACAAAAGGTCATACATACATTTCGCGGCCAGGATCGTCTCGGGTGCGCGGGGCCGTGATCATATCTCACCGGTCGTGGAGTCGCTAGACTGGCGCGGTATACGTGACCTCGTTACGCGCCGCGACTGCCCAATCTTGAATGAATGTTCTTACTAACCTTGAATGAATGTTCTTACTAACCTTGAATGAATGTACTTACTAACCTTGAATGAATGTACTTACTAACCTTGAATGAATGTACTTACTAACCTTGAATGAATGTACTTACTAACCTTGAATGAATGTACTTACTAACCTTGAATGAATGTACTTACTAACCTTGAATGAATGTACTTACTAACCTTTCTTACTAACCTTGAATGAATGTTCTTACTAACCTTGAATGAATGTACTTACTAACCTTGAATGAATGTACTTACTAACTCAGCTCATGCTTTTTTTCTTCTTCATTTAGATCACATCATTTTAATAACATAACGGTAGCCAAAGAAATTGTTGCTAACAAAATCAAAAGGTCAATATTTTCCTTTAACCCTATTCCCTGCGTGCGGCCAAAATTACGTGAACATGCGGGGGTCAGATTCTGCCCCCCCCCCCCCCCCCCCCCCGAGATCTCGAGAACCGCTCGGTCGATTTCGATGGGAAAAACGCCATTCCATTCGTCTTTTAGGGGCCCGATTTTTTTTTAGATGGGGCCAGGGGGCAAAAAACGAAAATGTTGGGTGTTTTTTGAAAGGGCATTGCCGCCATGTGGTTTGACCGATTTGCATGCCCCAAACGTTGAGCTTCAAATGTACTGGTCTTTAATATACCAAAAGATAAATACCCAAAATCAAAAATCATAGGCGTATTCAGGGAATGTAAAATTGGGGGGGGGGGCATTTTCTGATAACAAATTTGTGCTGTTCGTGATTGTTTGGGACGACATGAACGTCACATGTGGGCATTACTTGCGGTAATTTGTTAAATTGAATATAGTGCGCATAAGCGGATCCAGGAAAACAACGTGGGGACACCATGCGAGTAACGCTTTTATCATCTTACTAATTTGAAGTCGGACCTAATTTGAGGTCTCAAATTAGCAGGTTATCGCCTCCCATTTTGTGTACCTGAGTGCGCCTCTGCCAACAAACATGTATAATCCCAGTATGTATGATGCATATTGCATTGCAAATGTTTCTGACGCATGTATTGCACCGCAAACTACGAAGGAAGTATGCGCCGCACAACCGCATTTGTAACACCCTCCCCAAAACAGGAGCCTGGCACCGCCTCTGCTGGCCCGGTTTTTTTTCAAAACTTTGACACAACACAACAATTTGACACATTTTGACATTCAAAGTTAGGAAAAGTCACAAGGTTTCAAGACGCTAGGCCTAACGGTTTAGGAGCGGCAAGTGAACATCACCGGGGGAGGGGGGGGGGGGGGGCAGAATCTGCCCCCGCAAGGAATAGGGTTAAGGTGCTGTGAGTCGTTTGGATCTTGGGAGGGGGCACCTCTGGTCACCTGTTCATGGCTGGCGGTGTAGAATAAAAAATGTGTCGTCTACAGGGCCTTAAACGACCCCCGCGCCCCGGCAGCGGTCCGTTCGCTTGTTACTCCTCGCACCGCTGTGAGTGAGCGCCTCACGCCGTCTGCGGTGGCTGGTGCTCTAGAGCTGCCCGCTTTCCGGCTATCCATGTCGCGCAGGGCTTTTCCTACAGATCAGCCTCGTTCTGAAACCGCCTGACGCCGGCCGTTATGGCCTCCCGGAGCCTCGCCGTGCTGAAATCCAAACTCGTTAATTGTGACGCCAGTGTTTGAAAGCCTGACTTCGTGCGTTCTTATTAGCCTACCATGATTTATTGTAACGCGTGTTTTAAATTGTCTGTAGTGTTTTTTTTTTGTCTCGTTTTTGTATCGACCAACTTGTATCCCATTGACTCGAAGCGAACATTAAGCCATTTATATGGAATGATTCGTAAGCAAATACATGAACATGAACATGGGGCGAGGCAGGGCAGAGCGAGGAGGGACGGGGTGGAGCGAGGAGGGACGGGGGGACTAGACAGGGTTGGGGGCGGCAGGGGGCGGAGGGAGGGGGCTAGACAGGGTTGGGGCGACAGGGGGCGGAGGGAGGGGGCTAGACAGGGTTGGGGCGGCAGGGGGCGGAGGCTAGACAGGGTTGGGGGCGGCAGGGGGCGGAGGGAGGGGGCTAGACAGGGTTGGGGCGGCAGGGGGCGGAGGGAGGGGGCTAGACAGGGTTGGGGGCGGCAGGGGGCGGAGGGAGGGGGCTAGACAGGGTTGGGGGTGGCAGGAGGCGGAGGGAGGGGGCTAGACAGGGTTGGGGGCGGCAGGGGCGGAGGGAGGGGGCTAGACAGGGTTGGGGGTGGCAAGAGGCGGAGGGATGGGGCTAGACAGGGTTGGGGGTGGCAGGAGGCGGAGGGAGGGGGCTAGACAGGGTTGGGGGTGGCAGGAGGCGGAGGGAGGGGGCTAGACAGGGTTGGGGGTGGCAGGAGGCGGAGGGAGGGGGCTAGACAGGGTTGGGGGCGGCAAGGGGCGGAGGGACGGGTGGAGAGAGGAGGGAGGGGCTAGACAGGGTTGGGGCGGCAGGAGGCGGAGGGAGGATCTAGACAGGGTTGGGGGCGGCAGGGGGCGGAGGGACGGGTGGAGCGAGGAGAGAGGGCTAGACAGGGTTTGGGGCGGCAGGGGGCGGAGGGAGGGAGCTAGACAGGATGGGGGCGGCAGGGTGGGGAGGGACGGGTGGGGGTCTCCCGTCTCACGGCCAGCGGACCACAGCCGCACACTACCATCCAGCGTTCCCAGAAACCAGTCGACACCACCATGACAGCGCTCTAAGTGGAAGGGCTCGGATCAAGGCACGGGTCAGCCCCGGGGACATGGTCCGCACTCAGTCAGATTGGCCACTCTTAAATAGACAAATTGCATATCGAACATAGCCCAAATAGCGAAAGCAGTCGAAATAAATTGCCAAAATTGTCAAAATATTGACAGCTGAGGTAGCCAAAATAAGTGACGAAAATCAGTACAATGTGATCTGGCAGAATAACCAGTCCAAGTTTGATAATCAGATCGCCGGCGGGACACAATCTGTCCCCTCAAATAGCCAAAACAGACGGCCCACCCAGCACGTGGTGCCAGTCATGACGGCGCGTCGGCGAGTCAGCGGGTCAGCGGCATAGCACTAGTCTGTTGCCAGGAGGACAGGCAGACAGATAGGTCAGGCTGCACCCACTGTCCACCGTCCACTGCGCAGTGCACAAAGCGCTGATCCTGCACAATGGATACGGCATGGGTGGGATACAGGGCGGGTGGCAGGCGCGGGTGGCAGGGGCGGGTGGCAGGGGCGGGTGGCAGGGGCGGCGGCAGGTGAGGCGGCAGGGGCGGGTGGCAGGCGCGGGTGGCAGGGGCGGGTGGCAGGCGCGGGTGGCAGGGGCGGCGGCAGGGGAGGCGGCAGGGGCGGGTGGCAGGGGCGGGTGGCAGGGGCGGGTGGCAGGCCGGGTGGCAGGGGCGGCGGCAGGTGAGGCGGCAGGGGCGGGTGGCAGGGGCGGCGGCAGGGGCGGGTGGCAGGGGCGGGTGGCAGGGGCGGCGGCAGGGGCGGGTGGCAGGGGCGGCGGCAGGTGAGGCGGTAGGGGCGGGTGGCAGGGGCGGGTGGCAGGGGCGGGTGGCAGGGGCGGCGGCAGGTGAGGCGGCAGGGGCGGCGGCAGGGGCGGCGGCAGGGGCGGCGGCAGGTGAGGCGGCAGGGGCGGCGGCAGGGGCGGCGGCAGGGGCGGCGGCAGGGGAGGCGGCAGGCGCGGCGGCAGGCGCGGCGGCAGGCGCGGCGGCAGGCGCGGCGGCAGGCGCGGCGGCAGGCGCGGCGGCGTGGGCGGCGGCAGGGGAGGCGACAGGCGCGGCGGCAGGGGAGGCGACAGGCGCGGCGGCAGGGGAGGCGGCAGGGCGGCGGCGTGGGCGGCGGCAGGGGCGGCAGCAGGCGCGGCGGCAGGGGCGGCAGCAGGCGCGGCGGCAGGGGCAGTGGCAGGGCGGTGGCAGGGGCGGTAGCAGGGGCGGTGGCAGGGGCGGCGACAGGGGCGGCGACAGGGGCGGTGGCAGGGGCGGTGACAGGGGCGGGTGGCAGGCGCGGGTGGCAGGGGCGGCGGCGGGTGAGGCGGCAGGGGCGGGTGGCAGGCGCGGGTGGCAGGGGCGGCGGCAGGGGCGGGTGGCAGGGCGGGTGGCAGGGCGGGTGGCAGGGGAGGCGGCAGGGGCGGGTGGCAGGCGCGGGTGGCAGGGGCGGCGGCAGGTGAGGCGGCAGGGGCGGCGGCAGGGGCGGCGGCAGGGGCGGCGGCAGGTGAGGCGGCAGGGGCGGGTGGCAGGGGCGGCGGCAGGGGCGGCGGCAGGGGCGGCGGCAGGGGCGGCGGCAGGGGCGGCGGCAGGGGAGGCGGCAGGCGCGGCGGCGTGGGCGGCGGCAGGGGAGGCGACAGGCGCGGCGGCGTGGGCGGCGGCGTGGGCGGCGGCAGGGGCGGCAGCAGGCGCGGCGGCAGGGGCAGTGGCAGGGGCGGTGGCAGGGGCGGTACACACAGGAATTTGCATTGGCGACCATGAATAATGATGATGATCATCATCATCATCATCATCATCATCATACATTGATTTGCCTTGACAGCAAGTGAAATTAAGGATGGACACATTGGTACACGTTACCATCAAAGCAAAAGGATTGGTGCAAAAGCTTACGCTTAAATCAGAGCACCTATCTCTTTGACCACGTAACGCATGACGATAGTGACGGTGATGCGGCGGTGGCGATAACGACGATACGAGGGAGGGGTGATAATTATTGGAAGGTCCCGGGAGGGAAGGGAAGAAAGGAAGGAGAAATGGGGGAATGAGAAAGGCGAGGGAAGGAGAGAGGGAGAGAGGACAAATGTCGCCACCGAAGATAATGTCTCACCTACAAAAACGAGCAATGCGGGAAAACCAACGAATGTCAAATTATACACGACCCTCTGCGACAACCCAGCCATCTTCTATTTCAGCCCTCTCGCCTGGTGGCGGGGGCAGAAGCAGCAGGAGCAGCAGCAGGGAGGAGGAGCGTAGGCAGCAAGGGGCGGAAGTCTGCTTAATAGTCCCCTGGCGGGCCCGGCGGACAGCCTCATATCATCGGAGCAGAATCGATTCTGTCGGCCGGCGCCGGCCGCTCGATGCCACGGCACGTCCGAACGGCGGACCTCACAGGCGGACCTCACAGGCGGACCTCAGAGGCGGACCTCAGACCCCACAGGCGGACCTCACAGGCGGACCCCACAGGCGGACCTCACAGGCGGACCTCACAGGCGGACCTCACAGGCGGACCTCACAGGCGGACCCACAGGCGCGGACCTCACAGGCGGACCTCACAGGCGGACCTCACAGGCGGACCTCACAGGCGGACCTCACAGGTGGACCCACAGGCGGACCTCACAGGCGGACCTCACAGGCGGACCTCACAGGCGGACCTCACAGGCGGACCTCAGACCTCAAATGCGGACCTCACAGGCGGACCTCAGAGGCGGACCTCATACCACACAGGCGGACCTCACAGGCGGACCTCAGAGGCGGACCTCATACCACACAGGCGGACCTCACAGGCGGACCTCAGAGGCGGACATCAGACCTCAAATGCGGACCTCACAGGCGGACCTCACAGACGGACCTCAGACCACACAGGCGGACCTCACAGGCGGACCTCACAGGCGGACCTCAGACCACACAGGCGGACCTCAGACCACACAGGCGGACCTCAGACCACACAGGCGGACCTCACAGGCGGACCTCAGACCTCACAGGCGGACCTCAGACCTCACAGGCGCACCTCACAGGCGCACCTCACAGGCGGACATCAGTTGCGGACCTCACAGGCGGGCCTCACAGCCGGACCTCAGACCACACAGGCGGACCTCACAGGCGGACCTCAGACCTTACAGGGGGACCTCACATGCGGACCTCAGACCTCACAGGCGCACCTCACAGGCGGACCTCAGACCTCACAGGCGGACCTCACACCTCACAGGCGGACCTCAGACCTCACATGCGGACCTCACATGCGGACCTCACAGTCGGACCTCACACCTCACAGGCGGACCTCAGACCTCCCAGGCGGACCCCACATGCGGACCTCACAGGCGGACCTCACAGTCGGACCTCAGACCTCACAGGCGGACCTCACACCTCACAGCCGCATCTCACAGGCGGACCTCAGACCTCACAGGCGGACCTCACAGGCGGACCCCACCGGTCTATGAAACGGTGGACAGCGGACGTCACCGGTCTATGGTAGGGACGGAAAGGTGCGGGGCAGGCCCCAGGGCAAACAGAAGAAGATCTCACGTCGAGCACCGAGATCCAGACAACATCTGGTTACCACATCTGGTTACCACATCTGGTTACCACATCTGGTTACCACATATGGTTACCTTAAATTGCTGGTGCTGCACATCTGGTTACCTTAACTAAGAACAAGGTCTTATTCGAGGAAGCTGGGACCTGGGGTAAAATGGCATTTTCATTTGGGGAAATTATTTCGTCAATCACCCTTGTATTTAATTTCAAGAGATGACTGCAAACCAATTATGAAATTGTCCGGCTTATTAAAATACTGACATGAAATGATGCATGGTGGAGAAGAAAAAACCACTGAAGTTGTGGTCGCCCTGAACCTCCTACTGCACAGATGGACTGATGGAAAATTCCATGAGACATCATCGCCAGCAGCATTCGACCAATCCAGGCCTGGATGGGCACCATTCGACCAATCCAGGCCTGGATGGGCAGCATTCGACCAATCCAGGCCTGGATGGGCAGCATTCGACCAATCCAGGCATGGATGGGCAGCATTCGACCAATCCAGGCCTGGATGGGCAGCATTCGACCAATCCAGGCCTGGATGGGCAGCATTCGACCAATCCAGGCCTGGATGGGCAGCATTCGACCAATCCAGGCCTGGATGAGCAGCATTCGACCAATCCAGGCCTGGATGAGCAGCATTCGACCAATCCAGGCCTGGATGAGCAGCATTCGACCAATCCAGGCCTGGATGAGCAGCATTCGACCAATCCAGGCCTGGATAAGCAGCATTCGACCAATACAGGCCTGGATGAGCAGCATTCGACCAATCCAGGCCTGGATGAGCAGCATTCGACCAATCCAGGCCTGGATGAGTAGCATTCGACCAATCCAGGCCTGGATGAGTAGCATTCGACCAATCCAGGCCTGGATGACCACTGGCCGGCACACAGCGTCCAGCCGTCCAGACCTTCAGACCGACCGATTGGATTACAAGTGGAACTTAACGGCCGGTCCGGCACGGATGGCATCCACCGTGCCCACTGGCGGATCCAGAACGGCACGGATGGCATCCACCGTGCCCACTGGCGGATCCAGAACGGCACGGATGGCATCCACCGTGCCCACTGGCGGATCCAGAACGGCACGGATGGCATCCACCGTGCCCACTGGCGGATCCAGAACGGCACGGATGGCATCCACCGTGCCCACTGGCGGATCCAGAACGGCACGGATGGCATCCACCGTGCCCACTGGCGGATCCAGAACGGCACGGATGGCATCCACCGTGCCCACTGGCGGATCCAGAACGGCACGGATGGCATCCACCGTGCCCACTGGCGGATCCAGAACGGCACGGATGGCATCCACCGTGCCCACTGGCGGATCCAGAACGGCACGGATGGCATCCACCGTGCCCACTGGCGGATCCGGTCCGGCACGGATGGCATCCACCGTGCCCACTGGCGGATCCAGAACGGCACGGATGGCATCCACCGTGCCCACTGGCGGATCCAGAACGGCACGGATGGCATCCACCGTGCCCACTGGCGGATCCGGTCCGGCACGGATGGCAACCACCGTGCCCACTGGCGGATCCAGAACGGCACGGATGGCATCCACCGTGCCCACTGGCGGATCCAGAACGGCACGGATTGCATCCACCGTGCCCACTGGCGGATCCAGAACGGCACGGATGGCATCCACCGTGCCCACTGGCGGATCCAGAACTTAACGGCCGGTCCGGCACGGATGGCATCCACCGTGCCCACTGGCGGATCCGGTCCGGCACGGATGGCATCCACCGTGCCCACTGGCGGATCCGGTCCGGCACGGATGGCATCCACCGTGCCCACTGGCGGATCCAGAACGGCACGGATGGCATCCACCGTGCCCACTGGCGGATCCAGAACGGCACGGATGGCATCCACCGTGCCCACTGGCGGATCCAGAACTTAACGGCCGGTCCGGCACGGATGGCATCCACCGTGCCCACTGGCGGATCCAGAACTTAACGGCCGGTCCGGCACGGATGGCATCCACCGTGCCCACTGGCGGATCCAGAACTTAACGGCCGGTCCGGCACGGATGGCATCCACCGTGCCCACTGGCGGATCCGGTCCGGCACGGATGGCATCCACCGTGCCCACTGGCGGATCCAGAACGGCACAAAGGTAGTGTTTGGCAGGACAAATCGCAGAAAGGCTGATCAAATTTGTGAGAAAAATGTCAGATTTCGCTTCCATATGCATTAATAACTTTCGGACTTTCGAAAGTTGGAAAGAAGCCATCTTAGGCAAAAATTCCACAGATTTCTCTCAAATCAGTAAATGTGTCCATCTTCCGGCGATTTCAATACAATAGTTCCGTGAAGTAATGACACAATGCCCCCCCTAGATCCGCCTCTGACCGTATCGTGCCCCCCCCCCCCCTAGATCCGCCTCTGACCGTATCGTGCCCCCCCCCCCAGATCCGCCTCTGACCGTATCGCCCCCCCCCCTAGATCCGCCTCTGACCGTACCGTGCCCCCCCCCCCCCTAGATCCGCCTCTGACCGTATCGTGCCCCCCCCCCTAGATCCGCCGCTGACCGTATCGTGCCCCCCCCCCCCCCCCTAGATCCGCCGCTGACCGTATCGTGCCGCACCATGCGCCGCGGTCACTTCTCGCGCCGCCCTCACACCAGTGATGACCTCTGGATGGAGCGAGCCAGGGATAGAGAGAGGAGACGGACGATATCGACGGGGGAATGAGGCACTTCGAAACCGTCGAAAGGGTCGGAAACCGATACTGATCGCATATGATGGGTAGGATCTGAGCCTGGATCTGGTTCTGCAGATCTGGGCTTGGGGCCGAGTTCGGGTGTGAGGTTGGGGTTGGGTTTGGTATTGGAGTCAGTTCGGGTCAAGCTCCGGGTCATGTCTGATCTTAAAGTCAGGGCTTGAATACACACAAGCATACGTCCGGTCCGGTCCGGTCCGGTCCGGTCTGGTCTGGTCTGGTCTGGTCTGGTCTGGTCTGGTCTGGTCTGGTCCGGTCCGGTCCGGTCCGGTCCGGTCCGGTCCGGTCCGGTCCGGTCCGGTCCGGTCCGGTCTGGTCCGGTCTGGTCCGGTCTGGTCCGGTCTGGTCCGATCTGGTCCGGTCCGGTCTGGTCCGGTCTGGTCCGGTCTGGTCCGGTCTGGTCCGGTCTGGTCCGGTCTGGTCCGGTCCGGTCTGGTCCGGTCTGGTCCGGTCTGGTCCGGTCTTGTCCGGTCTGGTCCGGTCTGGTCCGGTCTGGTCCGGTCTGGTCCGGTCTGGTCCGGTCTGGTCCGGTCTGATCTGGTAAGGACTGGTTTGGTTTGGTCCGGTTTGGTCCGGTCTGGTCCGGTCTGGTCCGGTCTGGTCCGGTCTGGTCCGGTCTGGTCCGGTCTGGTCCGGTCTGGCCCGGTCTGGTCTGATCTGGTAAGGACTGGTTTGTTTTGGTCCGGTCTGGTCCGGTCTGGTCTGGTCTGATCTGGTAAAGACTGGTTTGGTGTGGTCTGGTACGGTCTGATCTGGTAAGGACTGGTTTGGTCCGGTCTGGTCCGGTCTGGTCCGGTCTGATCTGGTAAGGACTGGTTTGGTTTGGTCTGGTCCGGCTCGGCGATCCAGGAAGTGTGGTCCTATAAAACATTGGTTTGCTCTGGGCCTTATCTGCCCAATCCATCCGAGTCTGACCATTCCCAACTGACTTCACCTCGCCCCTCTTCAGGCCACCCTGACAACATGATGACGCCCCTCTTCAGGTCACCCTGACAACATGATGACGCCCCTCTTCAGGTCACCCTGACAACATGATGACGCCCCTCTTCAGGTCACCCTGACAACATGATGACGCCCCTCTTCAGGTCACCCTGACAACGTGATGACGCCCCTCTTCAGGTCATCCTGACAACATGACACCCCCTTCAGGCCACCCTGACAACATGATGATGACGTCAACATTTGAAATCATGCCATCCGGCCCCCTCAACCGACCGGGGCGCTCCGGGTGCGACTCCTCGACCTGCAGCCTACCCCCCCCCCCCCCTTGATACCCGCCGGATGTTGAGGTTGACTCAGCGTGACACAATCAGCCTCAAACACAGCCCCCCCCCCCGAACCCGCCCCGAACCCTCTGACGTCACCCCGCCGCCGCCACCGCTATCGCAAGCCCCGCCCTGAGTCACGGTCGGTCTCTCATGACCCCTGTCAAGGGCAGAACCAGGGGGCGTCGGGGCCATGGACCCAACAGCACTGAGGTAGGCAGCGATCGACACGATTCCTTAGACAGGCAGCGATTGACAAGAGTCCATACTTAACAGAACATCCAGACAGATTTCACATAGACAAAGTTTACTTTAAACCAGTTATTAATGCAAACGGAAGCAAAATCCGATGAGTTGTGGTAATTTTGCAAGGCTTTCTGGGATTTTGCCCGCTAAACCAGCTTTCTGGGCCCTTCGGAATTCCCCAGTCCCGGTCCCCTACCTCCCGTCACTTCCCTTCCGGTCCCGTCCTGATCGATTCCGTCCCCCTCCCGCACCCGCACCCGCACCCGCACCCGCACCCGCACCCGCACCCGCACCCGCACCCGCAATCTGTCTCGGGCCACGTGATTGCATGTATTCGCCCGACGATATCGGACCAGCAATCGCCGTATGTCCGCCTCACCCCTGCAACCTCCCCACACCTCACACCTCACACCTCACACCTCACACCTCACACCTCACACCTCACACCTCACACCTCACACCTCACACCTCACACCTCACACCTCACACCCCACACCCCACACCCCACACCCCACACCCCACACCCCACACCCCACACCCCACACCCCACACCCCACACCTCACACCTCCCCCACCCCTCCTCCACCCCTCCCATATCACAAGCAGACATCACCCGCCGTACACTGTCGACGCCGCGCACCGCACCGTCGCCAGGAAAATGTAGGGGGCAATGCAATGCTTCCTGATGTTGATTTAGGCTGTATAGCACACCGACTACCGGTGCATAACTCATATGGTACTCGTCAGTGGCGGCGGATTTGATTTTTACATGCGGGGCAAGACTTCGATCAATTCAGTTCAGGCACGTAGCCAGGATTCTGCTCAGGGAGGGGTCACAATACCTTTTCACCTGCCGAGGGGGAGGGGTGCAGTCAGAGATATTTCAAACTCGATTCTTTCCATGCAGCGCCCATTGAGGTAATGTTAAAGCTTGACGGAATCCCATTTTATCTAGTGTAAACTGGATCGCTCAGGGGGGGGGGGGGGGATGGCCCCGTGGCTTACGTCCCTGATTCAGTTCAAGGGGCGGATCCATGGGGGACCAAAGGGACCATGCCTCCCTCCCCCCGGTCCCGATACTGTTTTGCCCTCCCCCAAACGGTCCGACGTACAGTCCTAAAAAATTGTTTTTGCAGCAGTCAAAATCCAGCTATCCAAAGTTCAAAACTTTAAAATTTCGCGCCGCGTCGCGGCATGACACAATACGCAATTTCTTATACAAATTTGGAAAATGGGAAAATTAATTCATTAACCCTATTAGTGGCAGGGAGGGCGGATTCCGCCCTCCCCCTCATGTTGTTCGCAGATCTCCAAAACGGCTGAGAGCATACCCATGAAATTTGGGGACTTTTCCTAGAATTTAATTCCACATATGGAGTAAAAATGTTGAGTTCCTAACCTTAACAGAGGCGGTTCCAGGGCCCGGTTTTTGAAGTTTTTTTTTGTGTGACATTTGGCGATAATACGGAGATGCGATCTTCACATTTCTTCCTAACTGCCTGAAGTATAAAGGAGTTACATAGGTTTACGGTGATTGAAACAAGTGAAAATTATTGATTTTAGTGAATTATAATAAATATTGCACGGCAGAGGCGGTTTCAGGCCAGAGGCGGTCATGGCGCACCATTCCATTTATCTAAAAAAGAAAAGAAAAAAGACGGCTTTATAAGGCATTTATTTTATCCCAAAATTGAGTGACCTGAAAACGCATATGATTTTTGCATTTTCAAAAGTCACCGGCACATATCAATCCCCAATTCAATCTATCGATCCCCATTAGTTGCGTTAAAATCAGTTAATAAACATGACAGCTGTGTTGGATCACAAATACCTCTAATATTTGTAGTTTTTGCCCCCCTGTTGCCTCCCCATACAAAATTTCGGATTTGTTTTTATTTTCTAGAAATGTAGATCGTGTTGAGGGGAATCAAACGCCATGTCAGTGTCCTTAAATTTTTTTTTTGCAAAAGTGTGATGAATGCTGAGAGGACGTCACTATTCCAGAAGGAGGTGGATATTGAGGTTCAAATTTGTATGATAATAACCCAACCATCGATGCCTCGGGCAGTCAGTTTGCTGTATATTTAACCAAAAATAGCTGTTCCGATAATTGAAAACTAAGCGTGTGTTAAAAGCGTGACTTGATTTTAATACTCGATCACTAGTGACGTCGTTTCGATGGCAAGTGACGTGACAAAAAAGTGTATTTGGGTGTGGCTTTCCACTCATGTGTGAACTTCAGGACACTGCGCCATGTCAATCAATCAAAATGTGTAGTTGCAAAATAAAGTGGACCAAATCCGGGAAATAATCGCAATTGGGGGTAGGTAAGGTCCGCTAAAAACGGTTTGTCTCCCCCCCCCCCCCCGAACGGCCGGCTGGATCCGCCCTTGTTCAGTTCACGTAGTCATATAGCTTAAACACATAGGTTGAAGGATGTTAAGGAAAATTAAAGGAAATAGTTCACCTTGGAAAATTTTCCCAAACACGATTTGATATTTTTAATACAATGTATTTTTATATTGTCAAAAAAAGGCCTTATATCGCGCCGATTCAGGACAGAAGGCCGTAAATGATTATTGTTTATCAAAACTATATGCATACTCTCTGGTCAGTCCTGACGTCACGCGAATTTTAAAAAAAATGGTTCAGCCAATCAGATTCGAAAGTAGTCGCGTAAAGATAGACTCGCATTAGAGAAGCGCCAACCGGCGGCCGGCGGTTCGCTTGCTAGCACCAGCTGCAAGCTGATTGGCTGATGGTATAGCATCTGCCCGGGCTAGATCCAGCACCACATTCTTTCGCCAGCACCGCATTCCTTCGCCAAAAAATCAAATATATTCGGCTGGAGTCTTTTCAGTCAAGAAAACTTGCAGATAGGGGTTTCTCAACACGGGCTACAAAACTGCTATCTCGGTTTAAAACTAATGTTGAAGGTGAACCATTTCCTTTAAAGGTGATGTGATGATACATCGTGATTTAGAGTGGCGATCTATCAGGGTTGCCAGAGACCGGAAATTAAGTTAGGGTAGCATACAATTGCAATGTAATAGCTACCAGAAAGCAAGACCTGTTTTCAGTAGCCAAATATTGATTTGCATCACTTTTGCCTCAAGGACAGGTACCATATTTTACTGCCATATGAAGTATATTTTTTCTTTTATTTTTAAACTTTTGCAATGCTTATCATTTTTACCATATATGGTAAAGGATGTCATTTTCGACTACTGAAGATGGGGGGAGGCAAAAAGATAGCTTTGCCCCCGCTTGATTTTGCCAGCGGGGGCGGCTGCCCCCCCCCCCCCCGAATCCGCCGCCCCTGGTACTCATGCAGTGTAATGCTTCCACAGAAGTCTATGATATCAGGTACATAATGTGGATGAATAACGGGAGCATGCATGTTTTGAAACTTAATGTGGCTGATTACAAGTTGCTGAGGTCGTTAAGGCCTTCATATAAACCCTGCCACAGCTCACCAAAGGTCCATAATAGGTACAAACTCACCATAGGTCCATAGGTACAAGGTCACCAAAGGTACATAGGTACAAGGTCACCAAAGGTCACCATAGGTACAGAGTCACCAAAGGTCCATAGGTACAAGGTCACCAAAGGTCACCACAGGTACAAGGTCACCAAAGGTCACCAAAGGTACAAGCTCACCAACGGTCACCATAGGTACAAGGTCGCCAAAGGTCACCAAAGGTACAAGCTCACAAAAGGTCACCAAATGTACAAGGTCACCAAAGGTCACCAAAGGTGCAAATTCGTGGGCATGAGCTGCACTTTCCACCACGGAATGTGTCCAGCAGCAGCAGCAGCAGCAGCAGCAGCACTATCAACAGTAACATCCTCAGCCGGTAACATTACCACAGCTGGTAACAATCGCACAGCCGGCAACATTGCCACAGCCGGTAACACTCCCACAGCCGGTAACACTCCCACAGCCGGTAACATTGCCACCAGTGGCGTATTTAGAAATCAGCCAAGGGGGGGGGGGCACATGCTTTTGGAGCAGAATTCATGTTTTGAGTCTTGTCTTACCAGGGGCGTCGCCACCGGGGGGGGGGGGGGGGGGAGTTCGCTCGGAACTAGTGATGCCAAACAATTACAGAGTTAAATCTGATAGATGAAACCGGTTGTAACTTATTCATAATAAATTAGTGTATGATATTGATGTTCCCATTGTAATATTCAAAGAGATATAGGTAGACAATGCTTATTTTGTTCAAGAACCATATAGATAATACGTATAAAACCGCTTGAATTATCAATAAAAAACTTTGTCCTGGGTATCTTGAAATTTACACACAAATGGAGTCTGTGTCGAATGGACACATCATATTCTGGAGTGTGACTTCGGCGCCAAGGGGGGGGGGCATGGCCCCCATGCCCCCCCCCCTTAAATACGCCACTGATTGCCACAGCCGGTAACATTCCCTCAGCTGGTAACATTCCCACAGCTGGTAACAATCGCACAGCCGGCAACATTGCCACAGTCGGTAACATTGCCACAGTCGGTAACACTCCCACAGCCGGCAACATTCCCACAGCCGGTAACATTCCCACAGCCGGTAACATTCCGTAGGATATTGGCTAAAAATACCAAAACCGCTAGAGCCTGGCGAACATGAGATCGTGGGCTTTGACACATCGCATACCGTGATCATCTCCTTTTCCGAAAGCCACCGTTCCGTGGACTTTGAATAACAATCGGAGGTTACCACAGTAATAATTATTCACGTGCTGCCGGAACGTTTCGAAACACGCTCTCGTCCTGTTCAGGATGTCAGTGTTGAAATATACGCACCGAACACGATCGGACAAAGGGAAAGAAAGCTATGCGGGGCCGAGCGGGGACCGAGTGGACGTAGTGAATGGGGAATACCAAACGGAATCTCGGAGTGAGAGGTGGGCGCAATGGAACATCCCGGCTAGTCAGGGTATTCTGGGTACGATCGATAACTTGAGAGGCAGGGAGGTCAGAGTCTAAGAGGGAGGCTGAACCTGCAGGGGCAGGTCTGCATGCGTTCCTTATAATAAAGAAAATATTAAATACTCCCTCCATCCACAAATCCAACAAGTTTAGAAATGTATGGTCCATAAATATTTGGGTTTATGGACGCTTAAACTAGTAACTTTAGATGACACGTTTAATCCGGACGGAGGTAAATCAATAATGTACACATGTTATTGCACGCATAACAACATCTATAAATCCAGCGTGGATGGCTCAATTAAGTGGAAGAAATCAGGACACAACCACATACAAGATAAATCGACACTGTCTAGGTTTATTGAGGCGATAAATCGTAGACAAGTATCATCAACGAGATGGATGCTGAACGCTTCAGTAGAATCAAATGCTTAAAATCACGTAGTAGATTTATTTAGGAGAATACGTGCTTTCTTTTCAAAGCACCGCCGTGGCTGATTACAGACTAAGACAAATGACAACCAAATATTAATAAACCAAATTAATAATAAACTACATTGGCCGGTAATTGAATGACCGGTAAATTAAGCATTGCTTCAGCTAACGTAAAACCTAAATGGGGCCACCATTCCGCAAAGTTCATGACGCCACATCTTACTCGAGCTAAACGGCTTTGTGCTTTGCTGGGGTTATACGCCGATATCTTATCGTGGCCATCGCAAATGACGAGCGACATATTGCCGGAATTGCATGGCGTGTCGGCTCAAAGTCGACAGATAAACGCCTTCACAGGCATGACAAGTCGTGCAAGTCGTGCAAGTCGTGCAAGACGGCACAGCCGGGCCCCAGACAAGAAATGACTGCAGGCATTGTCTGTCATCATGTCCCCGCAAGAATTTCAAAACAAACTGAGGACACAAGCAAATGACGTAACGAGGTGCCTCGAAATCCATTATTGGGGTTACCAATCCGAATAGCACAATTTCAACATGTCACACTGGAAAATATTACCTTAATGGGGTTGTACCTACTAGAGATGCAAGATTCTGGTCCCCGCGTCCCAGCGCTGGGACCAGAACTGGTCACGGCCGAGACTGGAGCTGTGATTGGCCAGGCCAGCGTCATAGGGTTAGCATTGCAGGCCGTGACTAAAGCTGTGACCTGGCAGCTCATGCCGTGGCCGTGACTGGGGCTGACCAAAGATTTAGGATTTTCTGCACCTCTAGTACCTACGCATCTTGTCAATGTAAGACCTAATAAACTCAACTTTGCAAATAAGCATGTCCGAAACAATCATCAGAAGTACGTACGGACCGATACAAACTCAGTTGCAAACACAAACAACCCCTAACAAATCGTTATGACCTTGACCTTTCTACACATCAATACCCCAACAAAGCAAACGAGACTCGTTCTCAAAATACCGTTCCGTGAATTCGCTCCGCTTGCGCCCGTTTCTATGCCCCGGGGCGAGTGTCTATAGCCCTGGGCTGGGCGACTCCCAATCGAAACTCGCCGCGCGGCCAACGGTCGTCATGACAACCAGTCTGGTGACGTCAGAGCAGACAGTGGACCGATTGACGACCTTAGGGGAGGGGAGGGGAGGGAGAGGGGGAGGGGGACGGTAGCGGGCAGGACTCATGCGCTGAGCGAGTTTGACCACCGAAATCTAAAGATAGAGAACCTGTGTTTCAAGAATCACTGTGATGGAAAATAAGATGCTGAGATTTGCCGACAATAGTCCACTAAACCACACAGGTTTTGTACCGAGAATCTGTTAAAATGCTGGCCGCGGAGTGTTTCAAATTAGATCGGTAAGGCGTTGTTCTCAATCTAAAAAATACATACAAGGTATAATGGGGTACGTCAGTTGACAAGGATGTAGATGGCGCTGATGTACAATATGACTCAAGCGGCGATCGCCGCCTGATTGGCGACAATGCATTAAGTCACTGTTTGAAGGTGGCTCTAAAAATAGTTACGATGGAAAATCCTAAAGGGCCAAGTCTCATGTTGTTCGCTGAAGCTTTCTGAGTTAAATACTGCCATTTTTGATGATATAAATAATTGGGGTTGCACAAAATCGCCCCGAAGTCAACCATGCGTGGCGAGCCGTCATAAGGGCGATCGGGCCGTCCGGCTCCAGCAGGCGATCGACCATGTCGTCTCGCCGCGGCCGGCCGTCATCTTCGGTGGCGAGGGCTGCGGCTCGGGTGAACGGCAGTATTTTAGTTTAGTCATTATTTATATTTATCATACGATCAAGGCCACACAAGATGGTGATGGGAATGAGCGATGGTGCAGGCGGCGCAGAAGGAACAAGTAGAGCTGAAGGAGTGGCACTGAGCAGGGAATACAATTAGACCATATGCCACCGCACTTTGCAAGTCGTTGGTCCTGCCGTATTTTATATGAAAGTTTGTGTATTTTCCTCACTTTTGTCTGGAGAGCATGGCCGTCTGTGCTGCTCCAGCAGGATGTCGTAAGCAGGTGTCGACAATACGATTTTCTGCTCAATCGAAGGCGAGTATGTTTTTTAGCAGTGTTTCAAACAGTAAGTTCCATCTTAGGTGACATCACAATTAATGCACAGTGAAAGCCTTGCTTCCATATTTTGTATTAAATATATGAATGTTTATCAGTTTAACAATCAAATGTACAACCATTGTTGTTTGCCACCAACATTTTGTTGTTGTTTGGCTCGAAGCCACGGTGGATAGAAAGATTGCCCGCCCAGGAGCCGCAGCCAGCAGCCCCGACGACGGCTGCCGCGGCGAGTCGATATGGTTGATCGTCCGCTGAGGGTGGATGGGCCGCTCGCCCTTATGGCGGTTCGCCACGCATGGTTGACTTTCGCGATTTTGTGCAACCCCAATTATTGATATCATCAAAACAAATGGCAGAATTCAACTCAGAAAGCTTCAGCGAACTTCATGAGACGTGACCCTTTAGCACTTTCGATCGTAACTATTTTTAGGGCCACCTTCAAACAGTGACTTAATACATTGTCGCCAATGGCGGCAATCGCCGCTTGAGTCACATTGCTGTCCAGTGCCCCTGGCGGCGGAAATTTTGCTGACATACCCCATTGCAACCGAAAACGCATACAATATATAGAAAGTTATAAATAATTTTCCTCTTGCATGGTTGGTCAACTATATCTACATCGAAGGAGCCGCTGGAATCACCGCTGTGAATACGGAATATCTACATCGAAGGAGCCGCTGGAATCACCGCTGTGAATACGGAATATCTACATCGAAGGAGCCGCTGGAATCAACGGCTCTGCATACGGAATATCTACATCGAAGGAGCCGCTGGAATCACCGCTGTGAATACGGAATATCGACCAGACATGTGCTCGGATCCCGAAAACGGATCCCGGGATCTCTGGGATCTGGATCCCGGATCCACTGGGATCATAGATCCACCTTTACAATTTGTTGATGGATCCACTGGGATCATAGATCCGCCTTCAACATTGGTCGACGGATCTGCCGGGATCCGAGATCGCAGGCACCATATTGCATTGGGATCCGCTGGGATCCCAGATCCGCCATTATACAGAAGTGTATTTTTAGAACCCATATTTTAAGTAATTGTCAGTACTTTCAATTAGTTGTAAATGAAACTGGCATGGGTGTATGCATTTAGTTATATTTTGTCAAGAAATACTATAATTATGGCTTAATATATGTCTGATCCGAGATCCGTTAGGATCAGAGATCCATTTGCATTGTTTATCATGGGACCCTGCGGGATCCTAGATCCGTTGCCAAATTTAATCGAGGGATCCACTGGGATCCCAGATCCACTGTTGTATTTTGTCGTGGGATCTAGTGGGATCATAGATCCAACATTGCGTTTTGTCGACAGATCCTCTGGGATCACAGATCCTACTTTGAGATCCATGCACATGTCTGATATTGACTATCGATCGAGTTAACGATATGACAGGGTTTCGGACTTTGGACCGGTTTCGCGGCCAAAACCAGCCCGAAATCAGTGTTTTTGTTTCACTGCAAACACAATATGCGAATGAGTTTTTCATGAGGAATTCGAATCTGGAATCGAAAATAGCATGGCATCTATTTTGTTTTGTCAACCCGTGAAGGTATCTCCCAGATCACTTCGCGTCTGCGTGCGGTTGCCTTAAAAAAAACGTTTTTACCAAACGCGTTAAATCGGCAGAAAAACCAATAGGATCTGTAGACAAGATGTTCACTGTTCAGGTACAATAGCTATTGGCTTTATAATCGATGTAGGCCTTTTTACAACAAAAAATATTTGTTTACAAGAGGGTGATTTTTTTACGCTGATCGATCCATATCTATTTTTGTCTATTTAGAAACCGGATAAGTGTTATAGAATAATGGGTTCATGGGAAATTGTTACTAAATTGGCCCATTTGAATATAGTTTTTACTCTGGTCGGTTCGGCTAAGATCCGACGCAGCGTCTAAATAAAATGTGAGGAACTGATTTAACCCGATATGCTCCGAAAGCAAATTGAATGAACAAGAGAATGAGCATAGCGCCAACTCCGCTAAGCATATGGTTGTGGTGCTACGGCTCTTCGAAGTTGGCGACCAAATAATTTTTTCCCTGAAAACCGCGTTTTTTAACCATTTGTTTTTGTCTTTTACGCTAAACCATTCATACTGAGTAAATAAATAAAAATTGAGGATGGCCAATGGAAGTCCACGTAATTTACAACGTTTTAACGCCAAGTTTGTCAAGATTGGTAAAAAAAACTGACGCGTGTAGATTTTGTGTACACCCGTGTCCGCAAAACCGGTCCAGAGTCCGAAACCCCGTCATATCGATAAAGCTCGGGAACGGAACCGCAGCTGTTTTGACAATCAAGTACCTGTCAACTGAGATCGTGGCCTGATTTCAGGCCAGCGACATGACATGGATATTGTACACGGGCGTGGTAAAGCAGTTTGGTGGCCCAGTGGTTAAGCACTCAACAATCCGCTCGACTAGTCCTGATGCTATGGATTGGAAAAGAAAAGGCATCAGGACCAGTGCATGGTAGGATTGCCAGCTCAATATTTCCCGGTGACAAACAAATCCATCATTATAGGTCATCAGGCCCCATCCGTCTCAGCCCCGACACGTGTGACGTCATGGGCATACCGGCATGACGTCACCGAGGCAGCGGCGACGACGCATTGAACGTCAGCATCGCGTGTCATGCCGTGTCATGCCGTGTCGTGTCATGCCGTGTCGTGCCGTGCCGTGTCATGCCGTGCCGTGTCATGCCGTGTGGTCGTGTCATGCCGTGTCGTGTCATGTCATGCCGTGTCATGCCGTGTGGTCGTGTCATGCCGTGTCATGCCATGTGGTCGTGTCATGCCGTGTCATGCCGTGTCATGCCGTGTCGTGCCATGCCGTGACGTGTCATGCCGTGTCGTGTCATGCCGTGTCGCCGTGTCATGCCAGTTAAGAAGCCGGCGGATACCGGGCTTTAGCAGCTTAGCCGATCCAGCAGGGGCGAGTCCAGGGCGCCAGCGGGACAGCGCCCTCCGCCCCACAAAACACGACTGGAATCAGTTGAAAATTGACAAATTATGACCTTTACGAAAATATAAGCAACGTTTAATTTACCAGCGTAAGTTTCTTCCAACCAGCTTTTGATGCACAAGGAAGCAGAATCCGTGTTTTTTTCAACTTCGCCAGACTTCCTGGGGTTTGTCTTGCAACCAGTTCTGAATGCTCCAGTGTTCCCCGCAGAGCATGACAGTGGTGCCCCGGCCAATGTCTGCATGATAATGAGACGCTCTGTAGGCCATGCATAGCGTGAGCTCAGCTAGACATGCATCACCTCAGCAGCGTGACCAAAGCAAGGCTCCAATTGCTGAATGAATACCACAGGAATGTTTAACGCAAGCATTTCTCAGGCGTCACTTCACCGTTCACACCGGATGTCAGCCGATTGCGCCGGCTCCAGCTAATGTTACCCAACAAAATCAGCCACGAATGGATTATATCTAAAGACACAATGTTGCCTCTAAAAGCATACCTTCTGTGTGTACTCATGCCTGATTTTTGACCAGGCTAAGATGTTCCCAATATGATTGATCCCTTTCCCTTTACTAACATCCTGAATGAAGTGTTGCAGTGTTGAAGTTTTTTGTGGTAGTAACATCTTGAATGCAAGTTTGAATGAATGTGGTTCCCAGGGAAGTAGGGGCAGTCAATTACTGGATTCAGTGATGACTGCTTTGGCCTTCTCTTATTTTTGCTTTATACTATCTAATAATGGATGATTCCCCTTCTTAAGCTTATTTACGTTTCTTTCCATTTCTTAGCTGGGAGTGCCGCGACTTGCTATATTATGTTTTTAGTGTTAACGTAAGGTGCTGTGGGTCGTTGGCATAGAGGGAGGGGGCACTTCTGATCACCTGCTCTTGGGTGACGGCATAGAAGAAAAAAATAACTTACAACACATCGCAATACCAAAGGTGAGCCAGTGAGCAAGCGACAACAATATATACTAGTATTACCCCTATCGTTGGAGCCATTCGCCAGAAGCCGTATAGCCATGATTTCACCGTCGATGGTTTTAATATGGCGAGTCTGATTCTGATTCTGATTCTGATTCTGATTCTGATTCTGATTCTGATTCTGATTCTGATTCTGATTCTGATTCTGATTCCGAAAACAAAACAATCATGGCTGGCCGCACACCACACACAAATGACATTGCGACAGCCTCAGCAGACATCCGGGATCCTCAGAATCAACGACACCCCGCCAGGACCGCCGGATCGACGTCGGAATCGACGTGACTTCGTCGCCGACGCCTCCGTCGGCTCCGACGGCGACTCGGACGGCGCCCGGCCGGCCCAGGACAGGTCATAGGTTCCTGGAACCTTCCCATCCCCGCCCCCTACCCCATCGCGCCGCCGGCGGCGGAGTTAGCGTCGCTCGTCGTCGTCGATACGAGAACCGGCGACGACCAGATCAATCCGGCCAGGACTGGACTGGGACTGGCCAGGACAGGGGGACCGGCGACGACCAGATCAATCCAGCCAGGACTGGACTGGGACTGGCCAGGACAGGGGGACCGGCGACGACCAGATCAATCCGGCCAGGACTGGACTGGGACTGGCCAGGACAGGGGGACCGGCGTCGGTAGCGACATGATCAATCCGGCCAGGACTGGACTGGGACTGGCCAGGACAGGGGGACCGGCGACGACCAGATCAATCCGGCCAGGACTGGACTGGGACTGGCCAGGACAGGGGGACCGGCGACGACCAGATCAATCCGGCCAGGACTGGACTGGGACTGGCCAGGACAGGGGGACCGGCGACGACCAGATCAATCCGGCCAGGACTGGACTGGGACTGGCCAGGACAGGGGGACCGGCGTCGGTAGCGACATGATCAATCCGGCCAGGACTGGACTGGGACTGGCCAGGACAGGGGGACCGGCGTCGGTAGCGACATGATCAATCCAGCCAGGACTGGACTGGGACTGGCCAGGACAGGGGGACCGGCGTCGGTAGCGACATGATCAATCCAGCCAGGACTGGACTGGGACTGGCCAGGACAGGGGGACCGGCGTCGGTAGCGACATGATCAATCCAGCCAGGACTGGACTGGGACTGGCCAGGACAGGGGGACCGGCGTCGGTAGCGACATGATCAACCCAGCCAGGACTGGACTGGGACTGGCCAGGACAGGGGGACCGGCGTCGGTAGCGACATGATCAATCCAGCCAGGACTGGACTGGGACTGGCCAGGACAGGGGGACCGGCGTCGGTAGCGACATGATCAATCCAGCCAGGACTGGACTGGGACTGGCCAGGACAGGGGGACCGGCGTCGGTAGCGACATGATCAGTCCAGCCAGGACTGGACTGGGACTGGCCAGGACAGGGGGACCGGCGTCGGTAGCGACATGATCAATCCAGCCAGGACTGGACTGGGACTGGCCAGGACAGGGGGACCGGCGTCGGTAGCGACATGATCAACCCAGCCAGGACTGGACTGGGACTGGCCAGGACAGGGGGACCGGCGTCGGTAGCGACATGATCAATCCAGCCAGGACTGGACTGGGACTGGCCAGGACAGGGGGACCGGCGTCGGTAGCGACATGATCAATCCAGCCAGGACTGGACTGGGACTGGCCAGGACAGGGGGACCGGCGTCGGTAGCGACATGATCAATCCAGCCAGGACTGGACTGGGACTGGCCAGGACAGGGGGACCGGCGTCGGTAGCGACATGACCAATCCAGCCAGGACTGGACTGGGACTGGCCAGGACAGGGGGACCGGCGTCGGTAGCGACATGATCAATCCGGCCAGGACTGGACTGGGACTGGCCAGGACAGGGGGACCGGCGTCGGTAGCGACATGATCAATCCAGCCAGGACTGGACTGGGACTGGCCAGGACAGGGGGACCGGCGTCGGTAGCGACATGATCAATCCAGCCAGGACTGGACTGGGACTGGCCAGGACAGGGGGACCGGCGTCGGTAGCGACATGACCAATCCAGCCAGGACTGGACTGGGACTGGCCAGGACAGGGGGACCGGCGTCGGTAGCGACATGATCAATCCGGCCAGGACTGGACTGGGACTGGCCAGGACAGGGGGACCGGCGTCGGTAGCGACATGATCAATCCGGCCAGGACTGGACTGGGACTGGCCAGGACAGGGGGACCGCCGTCGGTAGCGACATGATCAATCCAGCCAGGACTGGACTGGGACTGGCCAGGACAGGGGGACCGGCGTCGGTAGCGACATGATCAATCCAGCCAGGACTGGACTGGGACTGGTCAGGACTGGACTGGACTGGGACTGGTCAGGACAGGACTGGACTGGGACTGGCCAGGACTGGACTGGACTGGGACTGGCCAGGACTGGACTGGACTGGGACTGGCCAGGACAGGACTGGACTGGGACTGGCCAGGACTGGACTGGACTGGGACTGGCCAGGACAGGACTGGACTGGGACTGGCCAGGACTGGACTGGACTGGGACTGGCCAGGACAGGGGGACCGGCGTCGGTAGCGACATGATCAATCCGGCCAGGACTGGACTGGGACTGGCCAGGACTGGACTGGACTGGGACTGGCCAGGACAGGACTGGACTGGGACTGGCCAGGACTGGACTGGACTGGGACTGGCCAGGACAGGGGGACCGGCGTCGGTAGCGACATGATCAATCCAGCCAGGACTGGACTGGGACTGGCCAGGACTGGACTGGACTGGGACTGGCCAGGACTGGACTGGACTGGGACTGGCCAGGACAGGGGGACCGGCGTCGGTAGCGACATGATCAATCCGGCCAGGACTGGACTGGGACTGGCCAGGACTGGACTGGACTGGGACTGGCCAGGACAGGACTGGACTGGGACTGGCCAGGACTGGACTGGACTGGGACTGGCCAGGACAGGGGGACCGGCGTCGGTAGCGACATGATCAATCCAGCCAGGACTGGACTGGGACTGGCCAGGACTGGACTGGACTGGGACTGGCCAGGACTGGACTGGACTGGGACTGGCCAGGACTGGACTGGACTGGGACTGGACAGGGGGACCGGCGTCGGTAGCGACATGATCAATCCAGCCAGGACTGGACTGGGACTGGCCAGGACTGGACTGGACTGGGACTGGCCAGGACTGGACTGGACTGGGACTGGCCAGGACTGGACTGGACTGGGACTGGCCAGGACTGGACTGGACTGGGACTGGCCAGGACTGGACTGGACTGGGACTGGCCAGGACTGGACTGGACTGGGACTGGCCAGGACTGGACTGGACTGGGACTGGCCAGGACAGGGGGACCGGCGTCGGTAGCGACATGATCAATCCAGCCAGGACTGGACTGGGACTGGCCAGGACTGGACTGGACTGGGACTGGCCAGGACTGGACTGGACTGGGACTGGCCAGGACTGGACTGGACTGGGACTGGCCAGGACTGGACTGGACTGGGACTGGCCAGGACTGGACTGGACTGGGACTGGCCAGGACTGGACTGGACTGGGACTGGCCAGGACAGGGTATCGTGTCATGCCGTGTTAGGATGGGGACTGGCCAGGACTGGGACTGGCCAGGACTGGACTGGACTGGGACTGGCCAGGACTGGACTGGACTGGGACTGGCCAGGACTGGACTGGACTGGGACTGGCCAGGACTGGACTGGACTGGGACTGGCCAGGACTGGACTGGACTGGGACTGGCCAGGACTGGACTGGACTGGGACTGGCCAGGACAGGGTATCGTGTCATGCCGTGTTAGGATGGGCGGTTAGGAGCAATCGGAAGCGGCCGGGGGAGGTTAGAAGCAGGGCTGCGGAGTCGGGAGTCGGTCGGAGTCGGAGTCGGAAAATTTTACCGATCCGACTCCGACTGTCAGTTATGGGCAGCGCATGGGCAAAATACTTTTTTTCAGGTGGATTTTAGTGAACCACCGGTGGCGATGACTAAAGAAATCATGCCCCTTCGACTTAGTTTGCTTCGATTCCTTGCCAATCAATGATATTCAATCATGAGGTGTGTACCACGGTGGGCGAAATAGAGCCTATAGGGTCTGCGTCGGATGCAGATCCAAAATGACACCGCCAGGAATATAAGCAACGATCACGAGACATAAATTAAAAAACACAGGTATTAAGTGGCGTGTAGCCTGCTGATGCGAGTTAAACGTTCTCATAATTTACTATAACATTTAATTATTGTTATATATTCATGTGAATGGTAGGGTTCTCACAAGACTAAACAAATTTTGTTAAACTTCCAGAATGGTAAAATCGAAAGTTATGGTCGGACAATATTTATCCATTCCATTGAACTACTTACTATATTTTCCATTAAATGGGCTTCAATCTTGAAACGGGATATTGTTTTTCCCATGGGTGGTTACTTCTTGTGCCTGTTGAATGTTGACAATAGCTTCAGCTAATTAAAGGTCGTAGTCGACCCCGGAGGGAGGATCGGAGTTGGAGTTGGAGTCGGAGTCACCTGAAAATCGATCGACTCCGCAGCCCAGGTTAGGAGTAGAGGTCGTGGTCGTAGTAGAGGAGTGACCAGGAGCGACCAGGAGCGGCCAGGAGCGGCCAGGAGCGGCCAGGAGAGGTCAGGAGCGGCCAGGAGCGGCCAGGAGCGGCCAGGAGCGGCCAGGAGCGGTCAGGAGCATGCCTAGAGGATGTCGGGAATATCTCGGAATTCGGGCGAGCTCAGAAGCAGGCAGGACCGACGAAGGGCTTTGAATGGTTCCTCGTGGTTGGTTCCTTGGTTCTTCTTTCTTCTATGTGTTTCTCCTCTCGCGTTGTCATCACAGGGACGAGAATCTCACAAGGTAAATTCCTAAGTGACGAATAGGAGTGGTGAGGACTTAACTGGGACAGGCGGCCGCAAGCGCCAATCTGACCACGTCAAACTGAGCAGCGCAAAGCCGTCCGAATCGATCTGCCCTCGATCCCAACCTCAGCCCCACCCCACCGCCATATATCGCCTGTCTTTTGGCGCGACACCCTGTCTTTTGGCGCGAGACCCTGTCTTTTGGCGCGACACCCTGTCTTTTGGCGCGACACCCTGCCTTTTGGCGCGACACCCTGTCTTTTGGCGCGACACCCTGTCTTTTGGCGCGACACCCTGTCTTTTGGCGCGACACCCTGTCTTTTGGCGCGACACCCTGTCTTTTGGCGCGACACCCTGCCTTTTGGCGCGACACCCTGTCTTTTGGCGCGACACCCTGCCTTTTGGCGCGACACCCTGTCTTTTGGCGCGACACCCTGCCTTTTGGCGCGACACCCTGACAGAAGGACGCATCGCATGCGCCAAGCAATAGGCGGTCGCCTAGGCTGTGTGTCCGTGTGTCCTAGGCCGCCTGTGTGTCCGTCTCTGGGAGTGACGCTCGTACTGTGGTTCGGTGTCACACCTACAAATGGCAACACGCACCAGCAGCGACACGCATGGCTACACGCAACGACGACAACGGCGGCGGCGGCAGCGGCGGCGGCGGCAATGGCGACGGCTACGGCTACGGCTACGGCGGCGGCGGCGGCGGCGGCGGCGGCGGCGGCGGCGGCGGCGGCGGCGGCGGCGGCGGCGGCGGCGGCGGCGGCGGCGGCGGCGGCGGCGGCGGCGGCGGCGGCGGCGGCAACGACGACAACGGCAGCGGCGGCGGCGGCGGCGGCGGCGGCGGCAGCGGCGGCGGCGGCAACGGCGACGGCAACGGCGGCGGCGGCGGCAACGACGACGACAACGGCAGCGGCGGCGGCGGCGGCAACGACGACGGCAACGGCGGCGGCGGCAACGACGACGGCAACGGCAACGACGACGGCAACGGCAACGGCGGCGGCGGCGGCGGCGGCGGCGGCGGCGGCGGCGGCGGCGGCGGCGGCGGCAACGACGACAACGGCAGCGGCGGCGGCGGCAGCGGCGGCGGCGGCAGCGGCGGCAACGGCGGCGGCAGCGGCGGCGGCGGCGGCAACGACGACGACAACGGCAGCGGCGGCGGCGGCGGCAACGACGACGGCAACGGCGGCGGCGGCAACGACGACGGCAACGGCAACGACGACGGCGGCGGCGGCGGCGGCGGCGGCGGCGGCGGCGGCGGCGGCGGCGGCGGCGGCGGCGGCGGCGGCGGCGGCGGCGGCGGCGGCGGCGGCGGCGGCGGCGGGGGCGGCGGGGGCGGCGGGGGCGGCGGCGGCGGCGGCGGCGGCCGGGCGTAGCCGTCGCCCCGCCACATGCTAAGCTGCTTGCATGCTAAAAAGGTAGCGGCGGCGGCGGCGGGGGCGCGTCACCAAACCACCAATGAACTCATCATCACCGGTCCACTGCACCTTCGGGGTGAAAGCAGGGTCGCACCAACGGAACCATCGAACCATCAGAACGGAACCAACGGAACCATCGAACACTAGACGTCGAACACTAGACCTCGAATACTAGACGTCGAACATTCAACATGGATGTAAACACGCATTAGCGGCTCAAGGGCCCACGCGGCGTCCCTGGCGAGACACTTGGGTAATAGGCGCGTGTGACGCGCGTGACGCGCGCGACGCGCGCGACGCGCGCGACGTATGGCGTACCTCCACTTACTCGGTGAGGCCATTAGACATTAGACCCAAGTGCCACCAGCACCGATAATTCATCGCAGGCGGGGGCAGTTACAGTTGGGCCTTAGACACAGTGTGGGGCGGTGGTGCTCGGTAAAAAGCGAAAGGGTCCGTGATTTGGTTGTGGGCATCGCACACACAGGAATGGCGTTGTCCAATCAACGACAGGAATTTAGTTTTTGTTTCGCTTCACCGTTTAGCCTAATGCGCCATTTATGTGGATTTAATGCCTCCAGTGAAAACGAAATCAGAAACGTCCCCAGTGAAAAGGAAATCAGAAACGTCCGAAGTCAGGCGTGTAGCAGGTGTGCATTGTGATTTGCATACGCCTCCACCTATGATGGCTATCTCCGGCAGTTAAAATCGTGTTTTTATGGTATTGTTGATTATAAGATGCCAGTAACGGATGCAAGTACCAACGATGCAAAAACACCCTGGCCATCATACAAACGTAAGACTGCCATAAAATGTTTTCACAGGTGCAAAAACAATTCAACTCCGCATCAGCCACTTGACCCTGCACCGAACGCGTGTCCCGCGTGTTCCACGTGTTCCGCGTGTTCCGCGTGTCCCGCGTGTCCGCGTGTCCGCGTGTCCGCGTGTCCCATCGAACGCATCAAGGATGGTTGGTGTTCCAATCCTGAACGGATTGCGGTATTGATTTATTGGGTTTACGATTCACCAACAAGGCAATTATCACCCGTCGACACCGTGCAACGAAAGGTCGAGGATAGCACGGGCGTGCAAAAACCACTTACCGAAACTGAATGCCACGAAACTGGTCAATGTGCAAAAAGCCAGAAGGCAATCCTTGCATAGAGAGTTCCGCCCACCTTGCAATATCCGACGAACGTGGCGGTAATATAATATATGGCAGCGCTCATATAGGTCAGAGGATAATATTGTCACGTTAAAATGCACTACAGAGCGACGGCCAGCCGCAACGCAACGACAAAACGGCGCCAACGGCAGACAGTCAGCCAGCCGAGCTGAGAGTTAAATTGTAATTGAACCAGAACATGGAACATTCTACCAGGTGTGGCGTGCAAGCGCCATGGGTTTAAATTATTAATGGTGCATAGTACTAAAGCGGCGAACAAGGTCACATCATTATGTTGCATGGTGTTGATGTTCTATGTCGTCAAAACGTTCCCAATGCGTATACTTTGTACAAAAAATCACTTATACACCACATCACTTCACATCACATCACATCACATCACATCACACACAACACATCACATTACATCATACACCACACATCACATCACCACACACCACACACCACACATCACCACACATCACCACACCACACCACACCACACCACACACCACACACCACACCACACACCACACACCACACACCACACACCACACACCACACCACACACCACACCACACCACACCACACCACACCACACCACACCACACACCACACACCACACACCACACACCACACACCACACACCACACACCACACACCACACACCACACACCACACACCACACACCACAACACACCACACCACACCACACCACACCACACCACATCACATCACATCACATCACATCACATCACACATCACATCACACATCACATCACACATCACATCACACATCACACACACCACACACACCACCACACACCACCACACACCACACACACCACACGCACCACACACACCACACACACCACACACACCACACACACCACACACACACCACACACCACACACCACACACCACCACACCACCACACCACCACCACACACCACACACCACACACCACACACCACCACACCACCACCACACCACCACACCACCACACACCACACACCACACACCACACACCACACACCACATTACATCATACACCACATTACATCATACACAACACATCACATCACCTCACATCACCACCACACCACCACACACCACCACCACACCACACCACACCAGCCCTCCATCGCACACACCCGAGAGACTATCGGATTACACTTTTATTAGTGGGCATTTCCCCGGGCTTAGCGCTGCACACTGGCGACCGTGTGACCATTACACGCCAGACGGATAGAGTTGAATTACATAGCGGGACGTCCGCTCGGTGATATAGAGGACCGAACTACCAGAGAGGACTGCTAGATCGAGTCCACCGGCCGACCCAGAACGGCCAGAAGTCGGTTTAATGGATCAAATTCCGAAACGTCAGGCAAAATTCCAAACACTCGTCAGATTTCGCATCCTTGTATAATAACCGTTTTACAATAATAATTAATTAGTCAAAGATGCTTTGATTGTCTCTAATATCAGGAAATGTGTTAGTTTTGGGCCGCTTTGAGTCATCTTGAGGGCCCTGGCCAGTGACCCGACCCGAACCGACCCCCCCCCCCCCCCTCCCTCCCTCCCTCCCTCCCTCCCTCCCTCCCTCCCTCCCTCCCTCCCTCCCTCCCTCCCTCCCTCCCTCCCTCCCTCCCTTGGATCCGCCCTGATCCGCCTACCAGGCGGAGTAGTTCGCCTGCTCTAAGATAAGTCCGTTAAAGGGAATAGTGCACCTTGGGAAAAGTATCTGGAATGACGGAAAAGAGTGCCCTGACTGCGGTTCTGGCATTCGTTTTTGCGAGGAAAAAAAAGTCAATTTGTCATAATTTGAAAAATATTGATATTACTACGTGTGACGTCACAACAACCTTTCATTCATTTTCTTCCCTGTCCCATCTTTCTATGGCGATATTTCGTCCCTGCCCGCCCAATACGAGCCACTTTGTCAAGTCACCCATGACCCAAGCCCAATCAGTCCAGTTCAGCCACTCCAGCAGTCACCCTGTCTTGACTGCAGTCCATGTTGTTTCAGTCGAGTATGTCCACTCAGCACATCGGATGTTACTCCGCTCCACGCGGCCGCCCGTCCGGCCGCCGCCCAGGGTGATGAGAACGCCGCCGCCAGCCGCCGGCGAGGCGGGGCGCCGTCATAAGAGCGGAGCACGGGTCGATATCTACGCCGCTTGATGAACGGGGGCGCCGTCATAAGAGCGGAGCACGGATTGATATCTACGCCGCTTGATGAACGCCTATAAAAGTTCGGGCGTAATGATGCAGCCGAGTCCATTACGAGCTAATCAGCACTTCTCGGTAATCTCGCTCGTCTCGACGATCGATAAGGCGAGGCGAAGCGCCGAAGCGGTATGTGACGAAGCGCCGAAGCGGAATGAAGCGACGGAGCGGTACGGAGTGGCGAAGCAACGAAGCGGTTCGATGTGGTCAAGCGGTTACTGGTGCACGGTCCAACTCGAGAAAGCATGTTAGCCCGTGTTCTGAGATTGGGTTACAATGGCGTACAATTAACAATTCAGTTTGCTTCTTGCCCCAACCCACTCACATGAATCAATAAGTCAGTCGTACAAGAGTATCGTCGTCGTCAAAAGACGTCATATAACCGAAAATAACAGGGAAGTACTACATGGTCATTTAAATTGTAAGATCCCATGTACGAAACATTAGCATGCAACTGAGAGACCGTTTCCTATTCAGCACGTGTTACACTGATTTTACCAATAAATGCATGTGTTTATGGATCGTAATGCTGAAGCCAATGGGAAAACCACCGGAAGTAATAATGGACTCTACAGGATCCAATAACACTTCTGTTATTGGATCATACCATATTTGGTCATGAATTATTGGATTATTGGATGGATTGGATTATTGGATCGCGCGAACAGTTACATGATAAAATATTGAATGGACTCGCGCCTGAAATATTTTGTATTGAACTCTCCTTCGGCTCGTCCAATAACAAATATTTGCCAGGCGCTCGTCTATTAAAGTATATTACTTGTCTGAAACCCCTTCTAAAACATGAGTAAACTGGTGCGCTGGAAAGCGTTTAGTGAACTGCGCTTTGCGTCCGATGACTGTGTTGCCAAAACATATATCACGTATGGATAAGGGCGGAAGCCAGCACCACCGTTCGAGTCCATCATGATGATTGAGGCTTATGGACGCACCGACTGCTACATTCATATAGCGCCCCATCAGTTTAGCCGAATGAAAGCGAACGAAAGACGCGAGTTATCGACTCGCAGGTACAAGTGCGTAGACCCAGTGACCCAGTGTGCAAAGGACAAAGTCAAGTCACCCATCGCTTGTCATAGTCATCTGACAAACCGGTTTTAAGCTGGACAAAAAGCGGGCAATCCCATACAGACATTAACATAGCTGCGATTACACGTAACCCGGACCGAAAAAAACTGGTCAGACGAGCCTCCTCGGAATGTAAATAGAAACGGGGTGTGAGTGTTGCATATTACGTAAGATTACATAAAGATACACTAAGCGGTGAGTCAGACATAAGTATGAAGACGGCGTGCCTCTTGTATTTCCGACACACCGAAGACAGACACGTCGACGATGTAACAAATCAAATATTTGGGCTATGCTTAACCGGGAAATGAAATATCGCAAACACACCACGTGACTTATGGACAGTGTCCAGCGACCGAAGGTCCCGCGCAACATCAAAGGGCTTTCGATGTGATTTGGCTATGCAACCACAAACTTTAACCCTACTTTTAACACCAACTTGGAGTGGAAGCGTATTCCTACAAGGGCGCGGCCTGCTGCGAACAAATGCCGCGCAATTGGTTGCTGATAAGTCTGTATATGCCGCTCGTAAATAAGAGTACGGACGACTGTCGCGAACATGAATGCCTCCAAGCGGATAATTCAAGCAGCCGTCAACTTGTGTGACAATGTAATGACAATCACACATGACTCATGAAGTACTCTTTAGCGCCAAATGACGTAGGCCGTCGGAGCGCCCGAAACCCTAAAGCCTCATCGATTCATGAAGTCAATCAAAGCAGAAGGTGGGACCGGGACCTGCAAAGCATCCCTGTACCGGTGGTAGCCAGCCAACTGGCCATGACGAACAGCCTACTCGACACCTGCAAGTTTAGGATGGCCAGTTAGTCACAGGAGCTCTCTCACAAGACCACCTACATGACAACCAGCATGTTCAGACACTCACCTGAACCAGGTGAAGATCAGGACGGTGACATGGTGATACCAGTGCAGGAAGATCAGCGGCTGCTTCCTCAGCACTATGAAGACTGTGTCGCCCAGCTCAGGCACCTTGGACATGGTGAAGAGGTAGCCCCAGGTGGCAGACACAGCGTTGTTCTGAACAAAACTGTGGAGGGTGATCAGATGGTGGTTAGAGGCCAAAACAGTGTTGGCGGTAGTTCATTGAAGGGTGGTTGTTATCAGAGGCATGAACCTTGTGCATGTTGACACAATACTATCTTAACATGGAAATATCCTATATATGAATTCGAAACTTAACTCACCACTTAACTCACCACTTAACTCATCAACAGATGATGCTAACACTAACAGTGTTTAGAAATTAATACCTAAGTGCTTGGCCTTCAATGACTGAATCCATGGAATAGAACTTCAATGCCAGGGAGCATGGCAAATTGACTTTAGTTAGAGAGTAGGGTGTAACATTCCAGCAAACAGTTGATTGAGCACAGATAAATCACATGTAAAAATAGCAGTATTTTTCAAGCATTGACATCAACTTTGTGATGAACACTAATGATCAACAAAAGTGGCAGGAAAACACAAATAAATTTATGCAGATCACAGATAATGAACATCATCGAATGCCATCATTGGGGAAGTAAATGAATATGTATCTGAAAGATAGCATTACTCTTTGAATACTAGTTGCCATTTAGTAAAGAGGTAATGCCTGCAAAAAAAAACGTGATGAGAGCACACCATGCCCACTGAAATAAGCATAATGTGAAATCCTTTTGTTCATCAAATAATTCAACACCTGACATCACATCAACATAGGCCAAAACTCACCATATTCGAACAAGTGTATAGGTGAGCCTATCCAAACAAATCTTGTGCATAATGCAATTCATTTAATTATAATTAAAAGCATTTTTGAATAAAACTAGGTCATCAGCCACATTCACCAATCTAAATGCACCTGCAGCATGGCCGACAAAACACCAAAAGTTTGTGGTGAAACACGTCTTCTCTGTCAGGATAATGATGATTAGTGCTTTAGGGCACCTCAGCTACTTGGTTATAAGGCGAACAACAAATATAATACAAAACAAATATACAAACACAAAACAAATTATTATCTTCCACACACATAGGTCCAAGATAAGACATTTGTATTTAAGACCTATGAGTCTATTTTCACTAATATTGATCCAAATATCCTCCAATTTTGCACTCATGACACTGACAAAATTACTGTAATAGGCTAGCAACAAATGGTACCAAGAGTTTTTTTATTGAAGTTTTTAAATTTGTAAATGATCAACATATGGGTATTTAAAGATAATTGTGTAATTTAATAGGGAAAATCAAGATAGATGTCATCAGCTTAAACTAAATATTAAACAAAGTAGGACTAGGTTACAACAATTGTTTTTCAGTAAAAGGGTTGTGGGACATTGGAATAATTTACCCAGGGATGTAACCGGCGCAGCAACCTTAGTTTCTTTCAAAAATAGGTACATTAATATTTTGCAGGAAAGGGTTTAGTTTACAAATATTCATGGGATTAGGTTTCATTTTAGGAATATGCAATAAGTAAGGAAATTGAAATGGGTCTGCCTAGTAATGGGGATATACATGTATGTCAATTGTAATGTTTATATGAAATTGTGTATGTTGTGTACGTAAAATCCTACATTATTGAGGCATGCATGCATATTGTATGCTGCACTGTTGGAGATGTATTTGTATTGAATGTTACGTTATTGGGGATGATATGCTGCCTCATGAGCAGTGTTGAATTTTTCATTTCATGATCTGGTCCCGAAGAATAAAAATCCATAGGTGGAGAGTAAAATTGTATTGTCAGGCAAATTAAGATATTCATTTTTGTTTTAATTATTTTACTTGGAAAGTAAAAAATCCTGATTTGTAATAGATATTAAATCCTTGTGAGGAAAATTGAATTATATTTGAACTACAATGTCGGTAAGATCATGCGAAAAGAGATAAAATTTCATGAACAAATATGAAGAGAGCAAAATTCTTTGGACCCAAAAAGACCAGAAAATGGCCCAAACTCCAAGGCTGCTCATGAGGCAATGTATGTGTTATATTATGTATGTTGATCTTGATGTATGTAGGTGTTACATAGGTGTACACAAGGGGGGGGGGCAAATGGGACCCCTTTCACCCTTTGCACAGATCACAATCAAATAATTATAGTTTATAGACATGTTAAATTCAGGATATACACAAACATCTTGGGAAAATACATGTTTGACATGCATCAAAGGTAAAACCTACTTTGCAAATTTCCTCACCTGGGACCAGCAACACAGCAAGAGTGGTGTAATCCAAAATGTCTCAGGACAAACAGCATCTCAGGAACAGTCCTCATGGTACCGATGATGCTGAACACGGCCAGAAAGAAATTCCACAAGGCCAGAGTGTTGCGAAGCTCGAATCGAGGACGAGACTGCATGTAGTGTTGGCCGAGCACGATAAAAAGCATGTAAGCGCCTATATAATATATGGAGACATACCAATTTTCTGACATCCACTGACGCCTTTCTTCTTCGGCAAAATTTTCCTCGAACTTAAATACGTACGAGTAATTTGGCATGCTCATGGCAACGTTCTCCATTTTTGGAATGTAGTTAATCAACAAAGAGTCAAATCCTGCGCACAAATTTCGAGGGAACTGTGAATTTAGTTCCGAGCCACTCGCCGGCCGGCGCCCAACCAAACCAGAGCACAGGAATCGTCTGCGCCGCGGCAGCCGCGCGCACGCCTTTTGAAGACAGCTGACTCTCGAGGCCGGCGCTGAAAAGGCGTACTCAGGGACAATGAATGAGGGGTGCGGAATATTTTACTAGTAGGTACGGCAAACATTCACGGGAAGGCTATCACACTGAGCTAACACATTGAAAAAATAACTTCTATTTATTGATTGTAGGGCTCCAGTCAATCGTTTTAACCATCGATTTCGAAGCGAAAATCGTTCCGGGGCGAATCCGTTTGGCGAAAACTATCCAGAATTCCTATCAATGTCGACTTCTCAGTTGCTTCTCAGATCTGCACGCGTTAGCATGGGCTCCGCCACCGGGGGGACATGTCTCCCCCCCCAACTTCAAAGTTAGGGGGGACAGAGTGTCTTTTGTCCCCCCCCCCAACTTTGAGCGCATGACACTGCCCTCAAATTGCAAGCACCCAAGGGCGTAGACAAGGGGGGCCAAGGGGCCATTCCCCCCCCCCCCCCCCCCCACCCTGTAGGCCAGCGGGCCCCTCTGGCGACCGAGCGAGGGCCCCTGGGGCCGAAGGCCCCAGTGTTTTTGATGGTGGCAGGCGCCCGCAAAACGCCTTACGTCGCATAAAAGAACGCCCACGAACCGATAAAAAAATCGTAACACGAATAAATCACACAGCACTTGCGTGTCTGTTCAGGGCATGCATATGTAAATACGTAGAAAGTGGCCCCAGCCAGTGTGGATAGAGCTCTCTACCAGCTTTTAAAGGGCCCTACCGATCTGCAGAGGGCCCCTGTCGGTATTTAGAGGGCCCCTTCCGGTTGTAGAGGGCCCTCTGCCAGCCTTTAAAGGGCCCTGCCGATCTAGAGAAGGTCCCTACCGATCTGGAGAGGGTCCTCTGCCGGTCTTTAGAGGGCCCTGCCGATCGTAGATCGCCCTGCCAATCTGTAGAGGGCCTCTGTCGGCATTTAGAGGGCCCTGCCGACCTGTAGAGGGCCCTCTTCCAGGCTTTAGAGGCCCTGTCGATCTGCAGTGTCCCAGCCAATCTGTAGAGGGCCCTCTGATGGCCTTTAGAGGGCCCTGTCGATCTGTAGAGGGCCCTCTGCCCGCCTTTAGAGGGCCCTTCCAGCATGTAAAGGGCCTGCCGATCTGCAGAGGGCCCCCTGTCGGCATTTAGATGGCCCCTTCCAGTTGTAGAGGGCCCTCTGTCGGCCTTTATAGGGCCCTGCCAATATGTAGAGGGTCCCTGCCGATCTGGAGAGGGCCCTCTGCCGGTATTTAGAGGGCTCGGCCGATCTGTAGATCGCCCTGCCAATCTGTAGAGGGCCTCTGTCGGCTTGTAGAGGGCCCTGCCGACCTGCAGAGGACTCTCTTCCAGCCTTTAGGGGCCCTGTCGATTTGCAGAGTGCCCAACTAATACATAGAGGGCCCTCTGCCGGCTTTAAGAGGGCCCTACCGATCTGTAGAGGACCCTCAGCCCGCCTTTAGAGGGCCTGTCTAGCATGTAGAGGGCCTGCTGATCTGCAGAGGGCTCCCAGTCGGCATTTAGATGGCCCCTTCCGGTTGTAGAGAGCCCACTGCCGGCCTTTATAGGGCACTGCCAATCTGTAGAGGGTCCTTGCCGATCTGGAGAGGGCCCTCTATCGGTCTTTAGAGGGTCCTGCCGATCTGTAGATCACCCGCCAATCTGTAGAGGGCCTCTTCCGGCATTTAGAAGGCCCTGCTGAACTGTAGAGGACCCTCTTCCAGCCTTTAGGGGTCATGTCGTTCTGCAGAGTGCCCCAGCCAATATATAGATGGCCCTCTGCCGGCCTTTAGAGAGCCCTGCCGATCTGTAGATCGCCGTGCTAATCTGCAGAGGGCCTCTAAAGGCATTTAGAGGGCCCTATCGACCTGTAGACGGCCCTCCTCCAGTCTTTAGGGTCCCTGTCGATCTGCAGAGTGTCCCAGCCAATATGTAGAGTAAGTGTAGAGGGCCCTCTGTCGGCCTTTAGAGGGA